>JANKYF010000008.1:40283579-40300817 GCA_029829435.1 Erythroxylum hondense
CACAATTCAACCCCCCCTTCTCGTGCATTCTATACTGATTTATAAGTATTGTATTAACGTGTGATTCACTTCAGCTTCATCTTCAACATTTTAGAAATTTGTACATTATAAATTCAAATAAAATAGAAAATGAAGACAAGGTGGAAACATGGTGATGATAGGCCGACCTCTTTATTCCAAACCAAACAAAGAAAATTTACAAGGTACATCTATATTCTATGGACAGCCAAAAGAGCAAAATATACACCATATAATTATATTTAGCAATTCAATGGTAAATATGCAGTTATCCATTTAGCTATAAAACTGAAAACTACATCATTGTAGTTTTGGTTTTAGCCCTTCTTTTTTGTCTTTACAAATCTTGTTTTAATTTAAATAATCTAATTAGTTAATCAAACCAAAATCTAGCCTAATATTAAATGTTTACTTTGGGCTTCTAATTAACACTTCATTAGAGTAAGACCATCATTTAATCATAGGCTTGAAACCTAAATTAATTAACTCTTAATTAAATAATTTCGATATTATTATTCTGAATCTAATTTGGTCCTTTCTTCTTTCTTATTTCTGGTAACCTCTATCTATTTTTCATACTTTACTTGATAACCTTTCCTAGAAACCAAATGGGAATCTAATTAGACTTATATAATTTAAGCACCAATAAGCCTGGAATTAATTTTATCTCATTAGAATTAATTCCAGCTTATTAACCAAATGTCATTCCATTAAACAAAATTAGCTGAACTCTTGAATTACTAATTATTATGAGAGCAAATGTTTCAAATAAGATGTCCAATTTTAAACTTTATTATGAACCATATTATAGCCATCCGTACAATAAATGGTAAATTTACCATTTTGCCATTAATTGGTTTTTCCTTCTAGATCTCCCGCTTCACTCTATATGGTGATTAACACACAAGATCTCATCTTAATGTTAAGACTTGATAAGTAGCTAGTCCATCAAACTACTAGTGCTAGTTTAATCTCCAATCTCTGTAAAATATCTAAAAGTGATGACATCACTATAAACTCTTTATTTGAGTGAATGTTTCCTGATACATGTTTTAAGTAATAATTCCAACATATAGACACTAGATTGATACTCTATAAAACTCCATTATGATCATATCAATAATTATAATGAAACACATATGAGTTCACCACTCATCAAGATTATGGTTCACAATAAAAGAATGTTATAGTGTATGTTTTAAGATTAAAGAAATGGCCTACTTTAATCTTTAAAAACATAAGTGATTCTAGATTCATTTAATAATGGCATTATCGATAGTCAACTACTATCATGATATGAAACTCATCATTTCCTTGAGGTAAACTGCTTTCCTGACACGAATATAAATCACAACACTACAGTCTAAATCATAATCAAGCAACCAAATTGATTATTCAACTCTGAATTGACTAATTTATATTTTAATAATATACATGCTTCTCATACAACTCCATCTATATGTATATTACTTACAAAAGAATCTTGGTACCTTACGACTAGTTATATAATGCTCATACAAATACAACCAAATCTTTTGTTTTATTAATAATAAATATTTTCGTTACAAAAGTAACTGGAAGAAGATTAAGTTATGTGTAAATACACTTGCTTTTTAGGGCACTATATTTACATAACTTCAACACTTAGACTATCTGTTCCAAGTTCTATTTCCTTTTCATTTCATTTTTGTTCATTTAAGACTATCTGTTCCAAGTTCTATTTCCTTTTCATTTCATTTTTGTTCATTTAATGTATAATATTGAAATGGATTGTATGATGATGAGTTTTGGATTATTGATGATGTTCTAAATCTTACTTCAAGGTTTTAATTTGATTTAATGTTAATATAGTCGATTTTGTGTTTTATTGATTAGGTGTTATGATTAACTTTGATCTTGGCATTTTTTAGTAACAAACTGTGAGGGTAAGCCAGATAAAAATGATTAAATTGAGTTAATGAGAGTTAAGTAATCCAATAACCCATGTAGTTAATCATATTTGTTTTTGTGCAAAGAGAGATCTTGTGTGAGACCTAGTAGTTTAGACCTAGTGCATCATTACTTTGCTGATTCCCTTTTGAATGAAAAGCTACCAATATTACAAGGAATTATAAAACTTCTTAGATCTTCGATTTTTTGGGATAACTTGTTTTTTAAGATGGTGGAGCACTCTCACTTAATATCACATTCTATAATTCCTCAAGTCTCTTCTTGTTAGAAAGAAAATCCTTTAAGTACATGACAACTTTAGTATCTATAAAACATAATTCTCTATTGGGACTTTTTCACCGCATCCTTCTTTGTTTCTTTTTATTTCTCTTTCTCCTTCTCCTCTTCCTTCTTTCCTTATACATAACATTTTTCTCTTCAACTTTTTACTACTCAAAGTCATTGCATTCACTTGCTTTTGTGTGGTTGGCTCAATATTACTAGGGAAAGTACATGATTGCCTTTCAGAGATAATTTTAATAAGTTATCTAATATGATTTTTCAAATTTTCAATGGACACTTTTTAATTTCAAAGAGATGTTTTAGTACTTTAAAAGAGAGTCTCAAATGCATTAATGAATTTTTTCATGTACTTTCCAAGACTTGATTTTTCTTGATGCTACTATTATTGAAATTTAGGAGAAGCTTGATTAGTCTAAAAAAGTTAAGATCATATCTTTATCCTAGATTATAATTGATACTATAGGGATAACTGTAAGAATAGTTCCATATAAAAAATAACTTACTCAGCCAACTATTCTATAATATAATACATATATAATCAGGGTGTCCCCTATCATAAATGTAACAATTCATAAAAAATGATGGTGAAGCTATCAAACTTATGTTATCATTCTTCTTGGTCAGAGCTTCTAACTTTGCCTTTAATATGGTCACCATATAAACACCATGAATACCACCTAATTTTAGTTTTGTCCTTGGATTCCCTTACCAATAATTATTCATAAATATGTTTTCAATTAACTATTGTAATTTCTCAAAAGTTTTAAATTTGGTAGTCTTACTCAAAGATGATTAATTAATTGCTTTGATGGATATCTTAATCCACTAAAAAATGTTTGTGTATTTTGTCAGTTTGTGGTGTGAAGGTTTCCTCAACAAATCCTCCTGTCTCTCTTAAAAATCATATAACATTTCACTATCTAATTATTGAAAGGAGAAGGTGTCATTCCTAAGTTTTACCATTCATGTTGGAAGAAAATACTTGGTTAAATACCTTTTAACAGGACTGATACAGGTGGTAATGGATCTGAGAGAAAGAGACTTCAACCATCATATAATGTAAGAAAGAACAAAAATAATTAAATAGCATTCTCTAAACCTCCATTTATCTTAAAATTATCGCAAATCTCTAAAAATATAATCATGTGTTCATTTGGATCTTTACTTAATAAGCAATTAAATTGCATAAGTTATTGAAACATCTACATTATGTCAGATTTGGTTTCAAAATTATTGGACACAACTATTAGTTGAATAAAGCTAGAATATGTCCCTGCAAATGATGGTTTAGTATAATCTCCTATAGGACATTGTTCACCTTGTCTTTCCATTATGCTTGGTAGCTGCAATATTAAGTACCTAAATCCTAAAATTCTTCTAATAAGCACAAGATTAAGAAAGATATATCTAAAATAAATAAATGTGAAAAAGAGAAAATAAATTATTAGATTAATTAAATAAAATATTCCTAATATCCTAGTCCTTAATAGTAGCATCAAAAACTTAAATGTGTTGCGAATTTGATCAAAATAATGCTAAAGATTACTAGATAAGTACATATATCATTCTTATAGTATATTCTAGTGAATACAAATGTCGATACCATGAGAGCTACAAGTGTCATAACTAATCTCTTTCTATTATCTAATATAACAAAACAAATGATCGATGTAAAAAAAGAGCACTAACTAAATTGGTTTGAAGTACCCAACTAAATCAATAAACAAGACTTAAGCAACAAATAGACAAATAAGAATCAAATTTAGAATCCCCTAGAACCTTTTTATGGTTACGTTTATCTTGAATCAATTTTTAACTGTAGTTTTTTGGATCTATAGAAATTTCAAAATTGTAAAGGTCATAAGAAGATCACAATATTTTAAAAACCTAACTTTTTCCTCATTTCATTTCACAAAAATCGAAGTCTACATTGTCTCTCAACGTTTTCCATAGGTACAACATCAAACTTAATACAAAAGGGCTACATGAGAGAGGAAGGTATAAACAGTTTATCTAAACTGTCCACAGATTCCAGTTGACCGACCTTTGAGCCATGACTCTTCCTGCCAAAACACAATCTATACGGCTGGTAGAGCCCCTTAGTAGCTTGAGTCACCTCTCGGTCCTGAAAAGATAACGTTGCAATTTTTGTGAGTTTTGCGAACTCAATGAGATAACCATCATCGATGGTTCACTCAATTCATGCATCACACTATCACACGTAACATAATATTCACCTCATTGCATATTCATAATATATCACATCCCACATTCAGAATAGTCATATCATTCATACAAAACACAGATATCAATTATAATTGCAATACACATGAGACTCACTTTCATTTATTATTGTCTTTAATACCGAGTGCCTTTTTACTAACTCATATCTCCTAGTGGATACCAAGCTATGTCATATAACGTCGCATATCCCTTAGTGGATACTAGGTACAGTCGCACTCGAGCCCGAGGCTCTAATCACATTCTGAACTTTAAACTCTTTATCCTGGAGACTCCGGACCTAAATTCCTTTATCTTGCAAGGATTCATGTAGTGAATGTTTGTCATAACATAACCTCGATCAATCATATGGATGCACATTCACATTTTAGACCACATTCATCATCAGACCATAGTTCGGCAATCAGCAGAAGTGCTAAGCACACTTTTGCATTCATATGCATATTCACAAATTTGAACATTTGAAGCATTTATTTCGTCATGTTCACATACATGGAACACTCTAATAATTCATTCATACACCAGAATCATCGGACCTTCCTTGTCTGGAATCAACACAATCAAGCCACATCAATGTCATTATTCAGAACATATTCTAAAACAAATAGTTAATTAAATGAGACCATCTAGGTTACTGACAAGTTGTTTTCGAAGCTAGTGCCTAGAAGATTCAACAACGTCTAGAGGTTGACGTTCCAGTTGCCCCTCTATAACGAATAATATACACAATATCACAACTTACACAATTATAAGTATTCAATAATGCATATGTATGGCATGATTTATGTACAATGCATGTTCATGACAAATCCTTGGTATTTAACCAACAATTTCTTTATCCCATTTGTAGCCCCATGTCTCCAGTTTACCAAAAAACAAAAATCATCTCATTTGGATCAGTAGGGCTCCAGAAATCATCAAAATACCGAAATATATTTAGTGGAATAACAACAGCTCATATTGCTTAAGAGCACACTCACTGCACCCGTCCCACTTTTTACACTCAATATTTCACCATTCATTTCAGATGGCTATGATTCTTGGTGAAGATGTAGATCAATGTCTTACAAATCCAATGGTTCAGAATCAAGTCATTTGGAGGTCTAGAGAAGAAGTTATGGCCAAAAGAATCCAACATGTTCATATCTTTACTCGTATTGTACATGTCTTGTCGCAATTGCTATAACTCTCACTACAGATGTTGGATTGACTTTGTTTTTTGTACTATTAGAAAGAGGACTTCGAGATCTACAACTTTTATGAAGACCTCGAAGACCAATTCTATCTTCTAATTATTGTATCGTCTCACTTTTTGCATCGTCTTATTTTTGCTTCGTCTTACTTTCACTTCGTCTTACTTTTCCGTCTTACTTTTGCATCTTACTTTTTTTGTCTTAGTTTTGCATCTTACTTCTTGCGTCTTACTTCTTGCGTCTTACTTCTTGCGTCTTACTTTTGCGCCTTACTTTTGCGTCTTACTTCTTGCGTCTTACTTTTGCGTCTTACTTCTTGCGTCTTACTTTTTGAGTCTTACTTCTTGCGTCTTACTTTTGTGTCTTACTTCTTGCGTCTTACTTCTTTCTTCCCTAGAGCATCTCCACTAATAAGGATCATAACTTTTGACTCCGACATCTAAAATTTTTATACTATACTTTCACTTCGTCTTACTTTCACTTCGTCTTACTTTTCCGTCTTACTTTTGCATCTTACTTTTTGCATCTTAGTTTTGCGTCTTACTTCTTGCGTCTTACTTCTTGCGTCTTACTTCTTGCGTCTTACTTTTGTGTCTTACTTCTTGCGTCTTACTTTTGTGTCTTACTTCTTGCATCTTACTTTTGTGTCTTACTTCTTGCGTCTTACTTTTGCGTCTTACTTTTGCGTCTTACTTTTTGAGTCTTACTTCTTGCGTCTTACTTTTATGTCTTACTTCTTACGTCTTACTTCTTTCTTCCCCAGAGCATCTCCACTAATAAGGATCATAACTTTTGACTCCGATATCTAAAATTTTTATACTATATGCCATTGGAAAGATAAAAGAAAGATCTACAACTTTTCAGAAGGTACCTTTTCAAAAATCTATTTATATCAATTCCAAATAAGCCCCTAAAGTCTGAAGATGAAATTTCCATTCCAACACCAACATACTACACCAAATTCTTAACTTCATGAAATTTTTTAGACTTTTGGGAACAGAACTGAAATTTGATGTCTTCATAATAAATGTAGCCATACATTTATAGTTTAATCTAAATTAGGAATCATCTAGTTTGGACAACTAGAGAAAACGTTATGGTTAAAAGACTGAAACATATTCAGTGAACATTTTCCAGATCACTATCAATTTTGTTTCCAAATCTTTCCTCACCTTCAACTCATACCTAGATCACTCTTTCCACTTCCTCTACTTCTCACTTTCAATAACATCACATTTAAAAACAATCATACTCGGAAGTTGTCAATGAATGCATGTACACTTATTTTTGTGCAAAGATTCAATATTCATGTGCATATATGCTAACATTATGCATAAGCAAGAAAAATGCATTCCTTAGTCTCTCTTTAAGCTTACATGTATTGAAATTTCGGGTCTTAAACCTTTAATATGGGGAGGGGATGTTACATCATGCATGTCTTAGGATGTTCTAATCCCATTTCAGAGATATGGTTTTCCCAACTCACCTCAAAAGAAGTTGTACACTCCCTTGACTTCAACAATTCTTGGTAGGAGCTCCTTGATCCAAAGATCCCGAGCCTTTAAACATACAAATATACAATTTGTTTACTACTCAAACATGTATCTCATATTCATGCACTACCACAACCAAATTTATCCCTAATCAATCAACATAGATGTTATTCTAACATATGTCAATAGGTCAATAATTCACTTACTAATTTAGCTCATTGTCTCCTCAACCATCAAACAAAACTAACCTTATATGCAACGTTTGCATCCTTTTCTTCCTAATGTTCCTTTATAAACAAGTTGTCTTCTTTTAATCATAACTCTCTCTAAAAAGATCCAAATTACACAAACATCATCTCCCTTTAAAATATAATCTCCATCCAAATTATGTCCTGTTTCTAGTAAGAAACATAATGAAAACCAATACTAAACCCTCAATAAATCATTATTAATACATCTCCTAACAAAACTATTTCATAGAAGCATTAATAAGACATAAATAATAATTTTTCATGCTTCACACTTTCACTAATTCAAACTTTAAGATTCTCAAAAATTAGGAAATAATACAAGGTTCTTACATAGGGGTGTGTCACAGGTAGTATTAGGGAAACAAAAATAACTCAAACTCTAGTCACTATTTTGTCAAGATACTTTCTCAAAGGTCAAGTTAAGACCTATATTTACAACTTTCATTCTTTGAGTTTCTTCAAATTCGTGCTCTAAGAATATGAAAGATAGATAGAAAGAGAAAGATGAAATTGAAACCAGAATTTCAACTTACCTTGATAACTTCTTTCCTTCTCCTCTTCTCTTCCCCTTTTCCCCTCCTTCTCATCTCATTTTCATTTTTCTCCCTCTTCTAATCTTACAGCAGACCTTCACTCTTACTTTTATTACCTTTTCATCCATTTTCTCTAGAAATTTCAAGAAGGTTAAACTAATCCATATGTCATCATTCCATTGGTCCATATGTCACCATTCTATTGGTACATATATTATCCGTCTATTAGTCCATATGTTACTATTCTATTGGTGCATGTGTCACTTACTTTAGGCTCTACAAGTCACTCATTTTAAGCCTCCATATGTCGCTACTTGTAAGGCTACACTTGTCACCAATTGTAAGGCTAAACATGTCAATAATTGTAAGGCTATATATGTTGTCATTTGTAAAGCTACACACGTCACCATTCTATTGCTCCACATGTCACAAATATAAAGTGCCATTTGTCACAAATGTAAAGGGCCATTTGTTTCAATTATACTCAAGCTGTTTGTCATCCATTTAACTGAGTCATTTGTCACTTATTCCTAATGCCACATGTTACCATTTCATAGGGCTAATCAACCTAAATTCCCATGTATCAGTTTGTCTTGCTCTTTAACATTTTTCTTAAACTAGATGCACATATCATCTCATCAATTACTCAATTGTAACAATAAATTCCCAATTCAATAATTATAATCCATTAATTTATATTGTTGGTAAATCAAAGTGCAAAACATTGGGAATGCACATCCATATCACATTCATTTTCATTCCATACCCTGGAATATGTCAATTGAGTGCATATACTATCTTGCAATGTTTTCTAAATCATGATTTAAATATGTATAGAAATATTATGCTTATGAATGAAATGTACCTCGTAAAATCTTAAATGAAATAACTCATGTGACTTAATCTAACAGTTTAATCTCTTACCAGTTTTAGGAGGCAGGATATTACATAGAGGATGTGCTTAGGAGACTTAAAAGCAAGTTTAAGCAAGTCATTAAGAACCACACCTCTTTTCTACACAATCTGGAGGTCAACTAGCAGAGGCAATTTCAAATTAGAATGTAGGAATCCTTCTAAGCAATACCAAATCTAACTCAAAGGAACGGATCATGGTCATTTCTCAAACCCAGGAAAAGAAACTCAAACATACGAAAGAAGATGAAGACAATGGTGAAGGACAAGAAAATATGGAATTCCTTTCCAGTGTGCTTGTAATTAAGCCAATCGAGAAACTAGACCTAAATTTTTGTACCCTATCCTAACTCAGTAGAAGTCAATTTCAAGTAAGGTGATGAGGAATTCTAAGGAGGTTGAATTAAACAATATCGAGGACATAACGAAACATCTACAATTTAGGCTCACATTAAGGGAATGAATCAAAAAGAAGGTTAAGGAGTGCATAGTGGAAGAAAATCCTAATATAGCATAGAAGAAAGAGAACCCAGGGAATTTTTACATTCCTTACAGTATCAATGGAGTTAAAATAGATAGGGCATTCGCAGATTTGGGAGCGAGCATTAATATGATGCCCTATACCTTTAGTCAAAAATTGGGGTCAGAAGAGTTAAAATCCACTACGATGCTAATGACGATGGCGGATATAACAGTTTATCGGTTGAAGAGGATTATCAAGGATGTGTAAGTACAAATTGATATTTTTACCTTCCCCACAATCTTTGTATGGGATATTAGAGAAGATGTGGAAACCCCTATGGTCCTTGGATGATCATTCTTGGTTACTGCATACACAATAATTGATGTATATAGGGGTAAACTAACTCTGAGGTTAGAAAGCATCAAATAACCTTCACTGTGTCAAAGAATGACAACATTTCTCCCTTACTCCTTGTTAACATGAAAGAAACCGAATCTTAAGGAAGATGGAAAGATATTGAGGATCTTGGGAATGCATTTACAAGAAACAATCATAGAAGAGAAAGCAGAGGAAGGTGAAGTAGAAGGAACCACCTTAAGTACAAGAATAGAGTCGAGCTATTGACATCAAAAAAAGTGTTGCATGGGAGGCAACCTATTGATTGTTAAATCCATGTTATTTCCTTTGAATTTTAGATAGTTTAAATTCTATAGTTCGGTTATTTTGTTTTCAAATAAGGTCGGGAAGGCATAGGACTTCTGGAACATCCCATCTCCATACTAAGGGTTAGAAACCTAGATTTTTGTAATTGATAAATAGCAATGAGAGATTAGAAAATTGCATTTCCTGCTCATGCATAATGTTAGCATACACACACGTGAATTTGATTGTTGCACACATTCTAATGAATTATTCATGCACTCATTTGACATTTTATGGGTATAAATGATTGTTTTAATGTGATTATAATGTGAATTATGGATTATGTGTCTTGAAAATTGAGTTGGAGTGTATAAGTAGTGAATTGGAATTTTGGTGAAATATGAGAATTTTTAGAATTTAAGGGTATTTTTGGACTAGGAAAAATGCCAAGTAGCAGAACAATTGATGAATAGCAGTAGAAATAAATGTCAAATGGTAGTAGAAATTTTGATATGTGACATTAAGATTTAATGACAAGTGTCATTGAGAATTTTTAGGAATTTAAGGGTATTTTTGGACTAGGAAAAATGCCTAGTGGCAGAACAATTGATGAATAGCAATAGAAATAAATGTCAAATGGAGGTAAAATTTTGATATGTGACATTAAGATTTAATGACAAGTTTCATCTTCTTCATGTTTTTCATCTTCCTCTCCTTCTCACGACACTCTCTTCTCCAAGCATCAAAGTTGAACCTTGCATTCTTCCATCACTAGCCACTTAAATACCTTACTATCTTCCTCTTGTTGCTAAAGGGCCTAACCTATTCCGCCTTAAAAGTTGATTATTGTGTATGTTGGAGAAGCTAAGGTTAAGTGTGATGTGAAGACATTGAAGCTAAACAAGTAAATATAAATGTTACTCTTTTTGATTTGTTGAACGAAGCATGTTTGATGATAGTTTAAGAGGAGGAATGATCATGAAAAAGACGTTAAGTATAAGCATTACTCTTTTTTGATTTGTTGAATGAAGCATGTTTGATGATAGTTTAAGAGGAGGAATGATCATGAAAAAGTTAAGAGGAGGAATGATCATGAAAAAGATGTTGAAAATATATGTGTAATGTGGGTGAACAATGAACATATCCATGTCTTGCTTTTGTGTTTTGATGGGTAATAGATTAAGGAATGATATAACGTTGGATTAATAGAGTAAATGGTGTTTAAAGTATGTTGGAATATGTTAGCTGTAACATTTCCATTGGATATGCATCGATATTTTAACCATGAATTGACTTGTAGATATCCAAATAGGATGAGTTTTAATTTGTATTAAATTAGAGACATATGGCTATATTGTTCATGAAGACATCAAATTCAAATTATGTCTTTAAAAGTTTCAAATTTTGACTTGAAGTTGAGTACTGGGAGTAGTGAATTGATCGATGAATACATGTGTTTATGTTCTATTTTGAGAGTATGAAAAACCATAAGTGATGAGTTGTTATGTATATGTTATGAGTTGCGAATTAAGGGTATAATGAAAGTGAAAGTTATGTTAACTAAGATGTTGAGTTATCTTTTTGAAATGAGATGAATTAATGTGATAGTTAGAAGTGAAATGAAAGTGGAAATGAAGATGAATACGTGCAGAAAGTTGATGAAGTATGTATATATGTATATGTTCTATTTTTAGGGTTCATGATCAATCATGGACTATAGTTTGATTATGGATAATATTGAGTTGAAATGGAGTTAAGAATGATGGGAAAATGATGAGTATTAAACTAGAAATGATAGACTAAGCATAAGGTGTTGAATGTAGTAAGTAAAGAATTTGAAATATGGAAAATAAGGATACAATTGGATATATGCTGGGGCAAGGGGCATAACTTTTGCTATGGATCTCATATTGAGGTCATTTAAGTATTTTATTGAAGAGGACTTCCAAATCTACCACTTCTATAAAGAGCTCGAGAAGAGATTTTACTATCTAGAGGGTCAAAATTTCACATTTCTATAAGTTACCTGTTAAGTTCCACCTAGTAGACATTCACTGGCCATTTGGTCTTAATTTAGGCTAGAATGGGGCTTAAATTGAACCTAGAATGATGCTTGGATTAAGTGACTAATGTTTGATATGTATGAAGTGATAATTGGGATTGTAACTTAGTGAATAAATTGATGATATCAAAGTACCAAAGGCATGAGTATAATAGGAATGAAGATGTTCATATGGTTGTAGTTATGATTCAAAGGAGTTGAGTAATATGTATTAAGTGATTAAATGTGAATGAGAATAGGGTATTATAAGAGAATATAATGTTAGAAAAGAAATAATGAGAAATTGATTTATGATATTAGAATAACCAAGTGTTATTGAGGTGTAAGCCTAAGAATAAGCTAGACACATACAAAGGATAAGGATTGAATGGTGAACTTACAATGATCATGTACAAAAGAAGTGTAAATCTAAGTTCAATCATACATTTATGAATTATGAATTATGAAATGAGAATGAACATAAGATGTGAATTTAGATAATATTCCCAGGATTGTCATTGAGCATGTATTATACTCAATCACATTATACACAACACATATACATATGTATGTGATTGAGTATTCATAAGATTGTGCAATTAATAATGTGTGAGCAATGTGTGTATTGCACAATGATGATGCAGGATAGAATGTCCGCATCCAAACATTTCCGGATCATGGAATCTAATGGTAATCTAGAGCAAACTGTGAGTAACCTAGACAGTCTCACTTGATTATTTTTTTGTTTCCAATTCTATATTGAATTATTTTGTGAATGTGATTGTTTTGATTCCAGACTTTGAAATTCCGAGGCAATTGATGCATGAATAAGATATTGGAAGTGCTCCTTGTATGTGAATCTAACTAAAATAAGTGTACTCAACATTTTCGTTGAATGCCAGACTAAGGTCCAATGATAAATGTGTTCTAAAAGTGAAACTAAAATTTGATGACTGTTGAAAATATGTAAATGTGATGCATTTCATTACATGAATACATGAAACATAAAGGTCAATGTGACCGGAGTAGTCATCGAAAAAGTGCTTAAAGCTCAAAAAATGAAAAAGAGCTTAAAGCTCATAATGTGATAAGAGCCTCAGGCTCGGTTGCTATTATACCCGGTATCCACTAAAGGATATGGGATATTATCTGATAAAAGCTCAGTATCAATAAGGAATACGAGCTAGTAAAAAGGCACTTGGACATAACAAAGTAATCAATGAAAGTAAGTCTCATGTGCATTACATATATAAGTAATATGTATGATTTGAATGATCGAAATGAATTCTTTGGCTGCTTTGAATGTAAAATATGAAAATTGTGAACAAAATAGTTTTGTGATGCTACATGATGATAAATGAAATGATGTGAAATATGTGATATTATGGATTGACATGTTATATGATTGAGTGAGCCATCGAGGATGGTCCACTCACTGAGTTCACAAAACTCACCCCAAAATTGCAACATTAATTTTCAAGATTAGAGAAGATCTCCAGTTAGAAAAATTGGAGTCAAGCCACTGCATTTGAGTAAGAGACAGAGGTCAGGATTAGTTAACGTCTGCATTTGTATTTCTTTATTTTTGTATCAAATTGTATATTTTGCAATTACTGTATCATGTGTTTGAATAATTCTATTTGTAATAACTTTATAAATTGGAAATGCTTGTAAATGAGATTGATTAAAGATGTGCGAACGAAAATGTTTAAGAATAAAGTGAGTCCAATTTGTTTGTAATGAGTTTGATTGACTGACTGTTCTCGTATGCCACCTTTGTAGAATATGTTCTCAAATACCATCAGTATGTTCAAGGATATGCTCTATGAGAGTAGGGTGCCACAACTTCGACATGAATTAGATGATTGAGGAAGTAAGCAAAAAAAAGGTGAAAGAGCTATAAAGAGTAGGAAGAGATCTCAAAAATGTGTAGAAGGACAAAAGAAGAAAAAAATCAGAAATTGGTGATAATATTGTAGGTAAGATTGTGGTCTGTGGCAGGGTAAAACAATTAGTGTGATTTTTAGCTAAAACTTTTATCATTTGCCTTTACTTCACCTATATATTCATGTCATACTTCATTTTTTCACTCACTTTCATTTTAACTTTATCTCTCTAAGATTAGAACCTCCAAACACTCTAACTTCTCTCTAAAAAACTTCTAAATTCCTATTTTATTCTAACCTCCACCTACTTGCAATAAAGTATGTCGCGCATTAAGTAGTTAGTGAAGCGCAACGAATCATCGAGACAAAATTAAATCTCAGGATGACGGTGAAGGAATCGGGTGGCTGACTTCAGAGCACCCTTGCCAATCTACAAAGAGGAGGACGGTATTCATTTTCAATCCCTTAATGTTAAACAAATAGTAGTCTAGAAATACTTTGATTTTGATACATTTGATAGGCTAGAATTACGAGATAGGGTAGAGAATGTAGCAGAAAGAATTCAGTGGGCGAAGTTTATACACTCCTAATATCCTATTTACTAGGAGCTCACTCTTGAATTCTTCACTTCCCTTTATTTAGAGCCTAATAACCCTAAGCAAATGTGATTTAGGTGTTGCGCGGATGAGCTTATGAGCTAAACATTGAAATCATGTGTGATATTTAGATATTCCCCGAAGCTTCCATTATTGATCAACATGATGATTTTTGTACTTCTCATTATTGGAATGAGCTCATTGGGTTAGAGCGATTTGATGCTAAGAATAGTCACAACAACATTATACAAACCCATTAGCACTTGTTATTGCATAAATTCATGTGTCAAATGGTTTTTGACAAATTAGAAACTAATGAGTGCTCAACAAAGGAAAAATTTCTATTGTGGTGCACGGATCACATTATCCCAGTGTGCACCTCCATATATATGCTGAATCCTATTATTACGGCTCTGTGTAAGAGGAGAAATAATTTGGATATAAGGTACTTGGTTTTTTTCCATTGTTAAGTACTATAGCATGGATGGTAGTGGCCTAACCATCTACCTACCTAATTTTCTAAATCACCATCATTTATAATGTGTTGAAATCCTAAAGTCCCATAACATGGAACTCCAGGACATCAGCCAAAAGATTCATGTGAAGATCATGGTTAGTCAGGCGATTTCTAGCAGAGCGTTGTCTCAGTAGGTAGATAAGGGCTCGATTAGTAAGGAGTCTGAAGAGGAAGAAGACACAAAAGAGCCTAGTTGGAAGAAAGTTTTCCATACAATCTCTACCAACACCAAAGTAATTACAGATACACTTATAGATAACTATGGAAGTATGAAGGATATGGCCCAAACACAATGACGTTAGAGTTGAGATATACAGCAGGTTCATTGATATTTCAAGGTTCAAAGCGTCCAACTCCAACACCATCCCCGCCTCCATCACTGTGAGACTTAACCATTTCCTTTTAAATTTAGTCTTTATTTTTGTTTTTATTTTATTTTATCTTTCTTCTTTCCATGTGTATTTGTTTTCCTTCCTTCTCACATTAAGGACAATGTGTTATTCAAGTGTGGGGAGGGTTATGTGTTTTTCTTTGAGTGTGAATTTTGCATATTGTATGACATTTTATTATGTTGCATTTTGTGAATTGTGTGAATGTGTCGATGGCTTAGATGGAATGTAATTGATTTAATTTTGAACATAATCTATTAGGTTATGAAGATTCATTGGCTCACAAAATTATTCATATGGGTTCTTTGGTTAAATATGCAAGTTATTTAGGATTTAGTGTTAGTTTATCACCCTATAAATTGTCACATTCATTTATAATCTTAGGTCATTCAAATAAGTAGCTTTGCTAGTATTTTTTTTTTATAGAAACGAGTAGCTAAAGCAAAAAGCTAGGCATTAAAAAAATGGTTGCTAATTTTTAAATAAATAACTATTCCGTTCACCTTTAGGTTAGGAATAGTGCTAGTAGCCAGTTGAGAACATGATGTAGCCGAGTAACTAGATCGACACGCATCACAAATGTATACCTTCACGTCAAAAGGCTACAATGATGTTCCAACCAAACAGCTTAACAAAAACATGACTTAGTCAAGTAATCGAATCGACATTCATCACCAATGTTTGCCTTCATGTAAAAGACTAGGTCCATGTCTAAAATAAATAAATAAAAAATATTTTCTAATAAAAACCTACTAAACTTGTAAATAGCTTGACTTTTCATAAAAAGTATTTAGGATTAGTTACAAAGTTTGAATGCCCAAATAATTATTAATGTGTTTGTACAATTGAAAAGGGTGAATAACTTGACATTTAGGATTTGATTAATATGTATGTTTAGTCTAAAGCTTTTAGATGCAGATTTTTCAAGTTAATGATTTGGAATATCTTGAATGATTGTATTTAAAGTTAAATTTATTTCATAAAGTTGAAGTCATTGTCTCATTATTGCATTGTGCGTTGTGTGATTTTATGTGTTTGTTATTTTGTTTGCTTGAGGATAGGCAAACATTTAAGTGTGGGAGTATTGATAAGTGTAAATTACATCGTATTTTAGGGCATGATTTGATATATGTTTAGCTGTTAATTCAATCATTTAGTATATGTTTAGGTTAGAATTGTGTTAGTTTGTTAATTATATATGTTTTTAAGTGTTTTATAGGTTAGAAGAACGTAGGAGTTTCGAAGACATTCGGACTGAAACGGCCCACAATCGTGGCATATTAGGCCATGATCGTGATAGAAGCACTAGAGTCAAGCCATATGAATGCCACGATCATGACAGAAGCATAAGGAATAGCCCATGATCATGGCCTGCATGCCACAATCATGACAGAAGGCTCAGATATGGCCTACGATCATGGCTTACATTAGGCAAATGCATAGACACTCAAGAATGTCAAGTTTTGAGGGATATTTTAGACCTTTTAGATCCCAAAAAACAATAGGGCTGCTCAGAACACAAGAAGATATTTAAAGAACAACAAGAGAGGCAGAAAGTGAGCTTTTGCATTAGTCACCTTGATAAACCCTAGAGAAACCATTGAGAGATAGAGGAAGAGAAGAAGGAAGAGAGAAGAGGAAAAGAAGCTAGCTCGAAGTACTTCCGAGATCAGGAGTTTCCCAACATCGCTACCTCCCATCATTCATTTAGATTGTATTTGTAGGAAAATCCCGGTGTGAGCACATCACATGCTCACGGTGCGGAAAACAAAACTTTTTTGTTCCGGGAAGTTCCCGAAAGCCAGGATCCAAGTGTATGTATAAATAGTCA
>JANKYF010000008.1:40541790-40555853 GCA_029829435.1 Erythroxylum hondense
TATTTGGGCATAATTGGTATTTAATTAGAATTATTTGTAATTCTAATTAAAGTTTAATTGAAATTAGTATTTAATTTTAATTAAATTATTAAAATGTTCAAAGCTTATCATAAATAGGCTTAAGCTCTATGTAGTTAACACTTCATACTTAACCCTCTCTGTAAAAGTTGCAGAGTTCTCTCAACCTGTTCTGTGGATACTGTTAGAGGCCAGACACTTGTGCGGCAACGGTGGTTGAGACGGATCGGTTTCGGAAACGATTTGAGGGATGCATCAAGATAAAGATCAAGCTTCGGAATAAGGTACGAACTATAAAAAAGTTTCGTGATTATTCCGCTGCGGTCGGATCAGATCCGGACCCGATTTCCCAACAATTATGTCTTAATTTCTCAAGATTACGAGATTTTAAAATACCAATTTTTCATGAGCCAAACAAAATAATTTGGATTCAGTTTAAACTTGAATTCTTAATTTCAATTTTTAAGCATAATCTGATATGTTTAGAATTGTAAAGATTTACATACACGTTGTTCTTCGTCAAGTTAAATAGCAATATCTTTCAAACTTGAAATGTTGAGAAGTAACCAATTCTATCTTTGAACAATTTAGAAATAGAGTTAACCTAGAAAACACTTTATTATTAAACTGAATTCGAAAAGCTCCCATTAAGGAATACATTTTCTTTATATTTAGACAGGCTTCGCGTCAGTAAAATTTTTAATAAGTGCGCTGTTATTGTTATTATCATTCTTTGAAGATGTCAGAAAAATAAAACATATGTTTCACGCCTCAAGTTGATATAAATATAACAGTGCAATAGTTGACCTCTTCATGTCAGAATGCAGGCACCGGCGTGTTTATATTATTTAGACCGAATGTAATTATTCTGATTACAGTAATTAAAAAATTCGAATGCAGATTCCCCACACACTGCACACACTAGTTTTTTTTAATAGAAATTAATCAATTACAGCTATAAAGTCGTCTCAATTAGAACCTTGTCTCATAGAGCCATTCAATTCCTTAAGTGCGCTGCTCTAGAAAAACAGAAATGATTAAATATCCCGACCTCCAACTTCTTGTCTGCGTTCACTTGAAATGAAACACCACCGAACCTGCTTTGCCAAGCTTTTAGAGAATAATTAAGAACGCAAGACTTGAGTGTTGTTATTCTTTAAAGTTGTGATGAGAATATATATATATTCACTGTCTTGTAGGGCAGTAAATAATGCTGATGACATACTAATTTTATCTGCTTAATTAGTATCTTAAGGTATGTAATTAGTTAAAATAGTTTTAGTTATTGATTAAGCTGAGCAGACTTTGTCTATACAGAAATTAAAATTATAATCCACATAAATTACTAATATGATATGAATTTATCAAGTTATATAATAAAATGAAGT
The DNA here is from genome assembly GCA_029829435.1 of Erythroxylum hondense. Classification (NCBI taxonomy): domain Eukaryota; kingdom Viridiplantae; phylum Streptophyta; class Magnoliopsida; order Malpighiales; family Erythroxylaceae; genus Erythroxylum; species Erythroxylum hondense. Next base: position 40,543,197 of record JANKYF010000008.1, read on the forward strand.
GACTATCAGATAAAATTGAGTAGTTTTGTGTTTTATACAAACAAAATTCTAAAAAATATAGTCAACTCAAAAGGGTCCAGCTTAAGACATGAGATCAATTACATGACAATACAAGGCTCTTGAAATAATTGATGTTCGTAGTAATTATGTGATGAACACTTAGCTGCTTTTACACTTGTGGCCTCCTATGCAGACGCGCATATCGTAACAAGGGACGTCATACATCTCCCAAAATTCTTCTTGATGAGATGGAACACATCTGTCAATTTCCAACTTTCTCGGAGACATGGAAGAGTTTTCTATGGATAAAAAATTGGTTAGTTGATTAACAGTTAGGCTGCTTCTCTCAATGAAAGGGTGGACCCGTACATATAGCAGCAGGAACAGGTTCACCATTAATGGACACACTTGGATATAATATTATAAAACTTCGGTTACAGAATATCAACGGCCAAGGTCACAATCAACCGGCAAGCAAGCCATTCAATAAACTTTAATACCCCAACTATTTGGCACTCACCCATGTGGGTTTAGTTAATGAGAAATATATGTATAAGGAACATATGAAAGTTCCTTATACATATATATATATAAACATTGCAAATTTAAGAAGCTCAGACCAACTCTCCTATCCAAGATTGCATATCAATGGAAGCCAAAGGGGACGGCAGTAGTAACGTTGCCATAATATTTGGTGTTACAGGGCTTGCAGGGAGAGAAATAGCTAGAAGGCTAAGCTCAAAACTGGAATGGAAGGTGTATGGTATAGCTAGAAGGCCTGAGACCATACCTATCCAAAGTCCTCACTACCATTTCATCTCATGTGACCTGTTGAGCCCTCAAGAGACTCAGAAGAAGCTCTCCGTGTTAGCAGATGTGACTCATATGTTTTGGGTCACTTGGGCAACCCTATATCCTCTTGATAGCAGAGAATGTTGTGAGGAAAACAAGGCCATGATGTCCAATGCATTGAACGCTATTCTCCCCAGAGCCAAGTCGTTGAAGCATGTTTCTCTCCAGACAGGAATGAAGCATTATGTGTCACTTAAAGGGCCTTTCAGCAACAAAGAAGCACGCTTCTACAACGAGGACTGTCCGAGAGCAAGTGCAGTCTATAACTTCTACTATGTCCTTGAGGACTTGCTAAGGGAGAGACTAACAGGAAATAATGTGCCATGGTCTGTTATAAGACCTGGTCTCTTAATGGGTAGTTCCAATAGGACGTTATACAATGTCGTTGGTAGTTTATGTGTGTATGGAGCAATTTGCAAGCATTTAAATCTTCCTTTTGTTTTTGGAGGCACAAGGGAGTGTTGGGAAGAGGTTTGTATTGATGGCTCTGACGCTAGGCTAGTAGCAGAACACCACATTTGGGCGGCCACCAAAGATGAGATATATTCTATTGACGGCCAAGCTTTTAACTCGATCAATGGCCTGAGTTTTACATGGAAGGAGATATGGCCATTCATTGGAACCAAACTGGGCGCGCAAGTGCCGGAAAACATGTTTGTGAAAGACTTTTGGTTTACAAAAGCAATGAAAGATAAGAACAAAGTGTGGAAAGAGATAGTTGTGAAGAAAGAACTAAGGCAGACTGAGATGGAAGATTTGGCTAACTGGGATTTCATGGATATGTTATTTCGGTGTCCAATCAAGTTGCTGGGTACCCGAGACAAAACTGATCGGTTGGGCTTTACTACGAGATGCAAGACATTAGACTCATTCTTGTATTGGGTTGATTACATGAGATACGAGAATTTAATTCCTTGAGAGCGTGGTCAGGCAGTACTTGGTTCTTACTTTCCTTCTCGATATATTGTTTGACTTTCCTACGTTATTTTTTTGTCTCTTGTATCTCTATGATGGCTGTATATGTATGTAAAATAATATTGTATATGTTGATAATATTATTTTCCCCTGATTTTGCCTTGGAGACGGGGTCAACAATAAGTAGATGGCTTTGTTTTTAATCTCCCAATTCCTACTCGTCGAAGCAAGTGCTGCGGTGCGCTGGCTAGTCCATGTTTTTGGGTTACATTAGTTTGACCACGCATTTCTTTGGGGACCAGTTATAATGTCTCCCCTTTTAGCTGCAATGCCGAAATTCCTCCTTATTGTCTCCAGCTGTACATTCCGAAAACAATGAATAAGAAAATTTTCGACGACTAGTGCACATCAAAACAAGTTTGAATTCGAGGGACAAAGAATGGTAGCTTCTGGAGATAGGAACCTTTCCCTGCTTTGGACGTAAAGAAAAAGTTAATTCCTTCGTATTTTCACTTCCCACGAGTAGATGGCATTATATTTTTATAGATAATTCGCTATGTGTTTAGCAGTTAATTTGATTATTTAGTGTGTGTTTATGTTAAGAAATGTATTAGTTCATAAATATTCGCATTTAAAGTATTCTTTAGGTGAGAATATATTTTTGAGCTTCAATTATATATATATGAGGTGCATTGATGAGTTTGTTAATATTTTCGGACATTCAAAATAATTTTGGAGGAGACTCGAACCAAAACACAGTCCCACCACAATCGTAACAAAAGCACCAACATAGGCCCATCAGGACAGAAGCTCGAGTCCAAGGCCACGATCGTGGGAAATCTACCACGATCGTGACAGAGAGCACATAAACCAACCATGATCTTGCACGATCGTGGCCTGTGTATAGATAGATAAACCAGCCATTCTATCATATCAGAACTTGAAGACATTCAATCCATAATAGCCTTGAGGCCTACTGATTAGCTGCTACTGGACACAGAGAAGATAGCTCTTTCAAAATACATATAGGCTATTAAGAACCACAATTCTTTGCTTTGATGAATATAGAGTTAGAGTCAATTGGCTCAAAGTTGGTGATACTTGTACCAGCTTCCTCTTCAATTCAACTCTAGCAAGGAAAAATCACAATAAAATTTACTTTATCACATCCACAGTAAGCTCACCACTCCAAAAATTCCAAGATATACAAAAGGAAGCCATACGGTATTTTGGCTCCCTACTTGGCACACCCAGTCTTTCGAAACTTCTCTTATTACTCTAGCACCCGCACTTTGAAGCAAGTCTCTCCTCAAGATCTGGATTTTTTAGCAAAACCTACTGATGAGAAAATAAAATTGAGAAAGTAGTAAATAGATGGCATGAAGGCCCCAATGCTTGATGGTTTCAATGGATACATTTTCCAAAAATCTTGGAACATTGCTGGAAATTTTGTGAAACAGGTTTTCTAAAAATTTTTCACAAAAGGAGCACTTCTTAAGGAAATTAATAGAACTTTCCTTTGCTTGATCCCTAAAGGCTCAAACCCTTCCACTTTTGGAGACTTTAGACTAATAGTATGCACCAACTTCTTTTACAAAATCATTTCCAAAATTCTAGCTACTAGATTTAAGAAAGCAATAACTCATTAGATTAGAGAGAAACAAGGTGCTTTTATGAGTGATCGACATATTAAAGATAATGTTATTATGGTTCAGGAACTACTCAAGGGCTACTCCAGATCCAACTATTCTCCCAATTATACAATGAAAATAGACTATTATAAGGCTTTTGATAATATCAGTTGGGATTTTTATAGACAATGCTTAAAGTTTTCGAGTTTCCATCTATGTTCATTAAATGGTTGAGGGAAAGCATCTCCTTAGCTCCATTATTTGTGCTTACTAATGTTAGTCCAACTAAGTTAACCAAGGCTGCCAGGAGTCTTAGACAGGGGGATCCTCTATCCCCCTACCTTTTCATTCTTTATATGGAAATCCTTACCTCAATCATCAAACAAGAAGTAAAGCTCAATCCCAAATTCATTCATTATTCAAATTGCAAAAAGATTGATTTAACTAACCTTGGTTTTGTGGACAATCACCTATTATTTTAAAGAGCTCAACTGGATTACATTATCACATTTATAAAGGCCCTTGACAAATTCAAAAGCTACTCGGGGCTGCAAATCAAATTCAACGAAATCCACTTTCTCATCTCCAAAAGTTCCTACAATCTCAAACCACTCATTGCACAATCTACGTAGCAAAAACTCAACTTTGTTGTAGTGTTCCTAACCTGGGTAGTTTGCTAGGAATATTCTTAGTTTGTTCAGAATCTGTCCTTACTCCCACCTGGTGCAAGTCGTAGAATGGGTTAGTTCTGTTCGCTTCAAATCGAACGGTGATCATAAACTGTTCAATGTCTGCATTTGGAGCAATAATCAATTACATTTGGAAGGAAAGGAACCTAAGACTATTTGGTTCAAGCCCTACAGTTGCTGCAAACTGTCTTCAACTCCTCACCACATTTATACGGTATATGGCAATACCTTGTGACAGGCATGCTCAACTAGATCCTGTTACTTCTAACTACAGGAGACTGAACTATACTGATTTATGAGCAGCTGAATTTAATGAATACCAAATATAAATGTATCATGCAGGGACTGATTCAACGTGCATGCATTGTACCTGGAATGTGAGTGAACTTACAAGTTGTATGCCACACTTAACGGGTCATTGAGAGTATCCTTATCAGGAGTAAAGAACGCCATGCAACTCTCAAATCTGAAATTTGATTAGCTCTTAACCGGGGCATGCACCAGGAGTCTTCCAGAGCAGACCCTCTTAGCTGCAAGCTTGCCACCACGTGTAAGGGATGTATTTGACAATTGTCCTCCTTCGTAACTGAGATGTTGCCAAAGGGCCCACTCAGATTGGTTTTATTTGCCTGTTCTGTTACTTTGTGTACATGGTGTTCCAACTTATTAATTTAACTTATCGATCTATACATTTTGTATGTAAAATTACTTTAAAATATTGAGACAAGAATTTTTTGAGAGTTCTCACATGTAGTTTATTTTGTGTGTATTTTTTTTTTTTCAGACAAGGCAATTCCCCTTCCAATGTTGATACTTTACATCAGCTTTAGAACACCCCATTTGAGTAACTCCGGTCGTTCCCCTATGTAGATTGGATCAGGTAACTTCAACCGATGTTACCGCCTGTCATTTGAGAAGAAATTGACAAATAAGTTTCGAGGAATCCCTGGGAAGAGACCTGAAGTTTAGCAAGCCCGCAACCCGAAGGTAGGTAGATATAAGCATGTTCTGTATCATCACCACCATAACCATTGCTTCACTAACAACCAAAACTTAGTTGAAAAGGCTGCATATTCGTGGTTAATGTACAAAAAGGAGAGGCTGGACATATGGGTCAGTACTCTAACTAAAAAAGGTGCCAAAACCACAGTAGGTTACTACACAGTCAACTCCCATACAAAAATCTTTTTGTTAGCTAAACTAATAAGCACATTGTTTCATCCATCTTAGCGCTTGCCTTTACGAAGGCTTGGAGTTGATTTCGCTTTGCGTTTCTCCAATTTGATGTTCTTGCCCTTGGATGCGAACCCATAGTCATCAGAATCATCGTCACTTTCGCCCCCGAATTTCTGTTTGGATTTCTTACCTGGGATTTGACATATAACAATCTTCCGATCATCTTTCTGTTCCAGAGGTTCAGACCTCTCCTTCGGTCTCCAAATGAAAAGTGACCTGAAGAGCTCATGCATTAGATCGAAAAGGAAAATCATCAGGCCAAACTACATGGACAAAGCATTGCATATTGTTTGCCCTCCACAATCAACTTGTGTTCATTAAATTAAAACCCATGTATGTGAGGCATCCATTAGCAACAAGGGAACCCAGATTAAATGATCTTCAATTTGCTAAATCAACGACTATGAGTTTCTAGGGACCATAAAGTTGGCTGAAGAGTAATTACGAACCAGCATCTCTGTCTCAGGTGTTAGAATTGGCATCTGGTAGATTTCTCATATATACTACCGGAAACTCAAGCAGAAGTCCCAGCTTTAAAAAATTATAAAAAGAATGTTCCACAGTGAAACAAAGAGTCAATAAGTGAATACGGAACAACCTTGAACTGCCAGTTGCCAAGACATCATCTCGAGGATGCAACTTGTTGACAGGGCTGATGGTAGTTATATTAGGATCCATAACTTCAGCTACTAGCTGGCCATTAGTTATGTCAATGAAGTCTATGGGATGCAAGGCAGTACCATTGTAGTTCTCACTTATGTAACGGCCAATAACTGCCAGTGACTCTGCTGGGTCCTGCACCAAGAAGTGTCCCAGAATTTTCAAAGACAAATGAGAAGAATAAAATATGTAAATATGATGCACATGTCAATGAACAGACTTATTCTTGCATTGCATCACCTTTGGATCCCATTCAGCTCGAAATGGAGTTAGATGCCTGTTAAAATCATGACTATGAACAATTTCCCGGCTGGGGGATTCTAAATTTCCAAATATGGAATCCCATATCCGGAGACGATTGTCTTGACATGTTGTGAGAATTTTTCTTCCAGACAGTGGTGAAAAGTATGCCGAGTTAACAACACGCTTATGGGGAAGATCATAAAGAGAAGATCCTGCTTCCAGCTTACGCATATCCCAGATACGAGCCTGCGAAATGAACCTTTTTCATTCATAAGATGAGCAGAAGAAGATAAACAGAACATACAAACATACAATTGAACAGCCCAAGACAAATCCATTTATATGCAGAAATTTATACTACCTCCAAAAGATCAACTTCAAAATAAGAGAATCTATTACTCAAAAAGTAGCTACTAGAGATCTAAAACCAATAAACCTAGAAAACATCAGAATTCAAACATCACAAAGTAAAGACAAAGCTGAAGGATAATTTACAACTTACAAAATGATCATTCCCACAACTTAAAAGGAGCTGCGGTTGAACCGGATTACAATGTAAGCCAACAACTTTGCTACCTCTCTTATGGATCAGAAGTGCTTCACCAGTTTTATTGTTTGAGCGCATATCCAACCTGCAAAGAAAACAAAGACCATTTTCCAAGTATATTAATGTTCAACAAATGAATATGGGAAATAAGACAAGAAGAGAAGAGATCAGTGTTTGCCTGATGGCAGACTTTATCTTTGGTTTCCATTTCTATCCTTTTCTAATTAGCTGAGAAATTAAATAACTAGTTTTAAAATGGATACCAAAGTGCCAGCTTTCAGCAATATATCAAGTGAGTTTGAACATAATTGTTTCGTAAGCATGAAGTCTATCAAAATAATCCCAAGCAAAACTGATGTGTATTCACACAATACAAACTTAGATATTAGTAACAAGGCAGCTCATTGGAAGATGAATACATGACATATAGAACTCACTGACAAAATTTACGATGGTCACGGGATTCAAAAGTGTACAAACTGATACATATAAACCTGCAATGAGTTATTTTCAAATTTGGCATGCTTTATCCTACTCTTATTCTTTAATATGCATATATAACTTCTATATATGCAGTGAAAGCATGGAAAGATACTTACATATAGAGAAAACCAAAATTATCGGCAAACAATACAACACCTTTCTCTGAGTTGACATCCATGCCATAGAGCATTCTCCAAGTGCTTGGTCCCTATAGAGGGAGTTAGTTGATTAAAAGATATATATACAACAGAATAATGTATCACAGTGAACATGAAAAAGTGAGATTTCAAACGTATAATGTCTTTCATACACCAAACCAAAATTATTGCAGAGAAAAGAACAGGTAAAAAATTCGAACAAAACATGGCTCCAGAAAGTCATAAATTATGCAGTAATTAGCGGGCAAAACCTTTACCTGCCAGCCATCAGGATTCACATTCATTAGAGAGGATGAAATACCAGTCTCTAAATCAGTAAAACTGATAGTTCCATCAGCGGATGCAGCATATATGGTACCATCATTTAAAGGATTGAATCTACAAAATTTAGGTTACAATCTTCCGCGTTAATTGAGGAAAGTAAGCAAACATAATATACATGAAAAAGTAATTCATAAGCAGCAAATATACATATATACTAACCGACTTTGTAAAGAAAACTCACCTCATATTATTAACAATGCAGGAGTGTATATTGCCATACACCATTTTCTCATGCACTTTATCAAAATCCCAGACTCCAATTTGCCCTTTCTTTTCCCAAAATCCCAGAGAAAGGATACATTTTAATGGTCAATGCAGGTCAATAAATGAAAAATATGAAAGAAAAGGTACTTATGAAACAAGAAACCACATATCACGAAGATACTAAACGAACCAACCTTATCCCCAGAGAGAAGAATGTTATTTTTTGTTGGGTGGAATTCCAAACATGTCACCCTCCTGCTATGGTATCTGATAACTGCGCAGCATACTTGATCCGGTATCACATATGCTGGCTTGATCTACATCACAAGTGCAAAAAGCTCGGGGTGAATATCGCAAGACAGACTCAATAGATCACTTTCGATAAAACCACAAACATATCCATGCGGTTCTCATTTTAAACTGAATTCTATATCAACCACAAAAAGGAATTATCTCAAGTAAATAAATATTTTCTGTGTCGGGCAGTCAATATACCTAACACAATTGCAAGTGGAATACAACCTTTCATGAATGAAGTTCTTACCTAAAATTTTTTTGCAAGTTCTATTAAAATATCAGACAAAATATTAGTCAGCACAGAAACATTGGAAGCATTAAATCAGAAACCACTTTCAGTGAAATCCAATAACCAGAACCAAAAGAAAAAAAGAAGTATGAAACTCTTCACTTAACCCTGGTCCAGCCCAAAAAGAAGAAAATAAGAAGTGCTTAACAAAAATCTCTAAAACAAAGGTGATGGAAAGGCTTACTGGATGGATATTTGGTCTAATCTGGCGAAGGAAAAAATATTCCAGATAATTTTGGGTATTCTTCATAGGTGCTGGGATGACTCCATGCTCAGACGCCACTCTATGTGGGCAAGTCATTGTAGTATGACCTGTCAATCCAGTATGTGAAGTCAAATATAATAAGAGAACTAATAAAGTCGAAGAATGAAAACCAACCATCTTTTAGAGAATATATATAACATGACGATAAACAAAACTAATCAACATCAATACAAAGACAGTAAAATCTAATTACTAGGGAAGTCCATCAAAGTGCTAGTTCAAGGCATTGCTAAAAGCATTTACCAAGTACATTCCTAAACTTTCAACTACGTTCTTAACTTGAGGAGCTTGGCTTATCCTTACATTAAGCATCAGCTGGGGAATGGTGCAAGCATTTAGCTTTGGTTTAATAATTGGACGTCCTATAGTCCACTTATTTAGAGAGCAGCATTAGCACAACTCAAAAACTGCATCCCATTGAATGCGAGGGTTTCTTCACTCATCCACAATGAAGAATGGAGTAGCAATTTTAGAGGCTTCTCCTTACTTTCAGAGTACTTGCCTTCTCTTCCTAGTGCAATGGGAGAGGACAACATCATTTGTCTGCCTAACCCAAGAGGTACATTTCTTAATAGCACCTCTCATAAGATACTGTCGAGTGATGCTGAACGGGCTTTGGTTTGATATTGTTTGGAGACAATCATTGAACCCGAAAGCTTCCATTTTCACATGGTTAGTAATAAAAAATCAACTCAGAATCAAGGATAGGTGGTTTTGGAGTTATGATCTCATTTGTGTTTCAAGTAAACTTACAGCAAAGAGTCGGAATAATTTATTTTTTGAACGTGGCTATACCCAGGCAATCTGGAGTAGGATAACGAGTATGCTACAACTACCCCGGTTTACTTTTGAATGGAAGGAGACACTTAACATGAGGACCAAACCAGGTGAACTAAATGGAACACTTATTAAAATAGCTTTTACTACCACCATCTTCTCCATTTGGAGAGAGAGAAACAAGAGATTATACAAGGAAATCAAAGAAGGAAAATATCAGATCGCTGAACACATCTTCAGTTAGGTTCGAGCCGCATTCATAGCCCACAACGAGCACAACGCACTTCGCAATGCGTTGAAAAATAGCTGGATGTTGTATAAATCATTATCGTAGTTTGATAGCTTTTAATATGATTAATATAATTTCTTTCATTTTTCAAGAAAAAAAAGCATGTTCATATAAAAAAGAATAGGACTTGAAATAAGCGCTATAGTCAATCAAGCCAAAGTGATCACACACCGGGCATTTTGCAGAGAAAGCAGGGTTTCATAGGACAATCTACGTAGGTAGCTCCCTTGAATCCAGCTTCATGGCCTGGTTTCTTGCAAACCTGAACAAAACCCCCACGAGAAGCACAAAGAAACAAGCAATCAGCTGTACCAAACATGACAAAACCCAAAATAGTGCGAAATTAGTAAAGCGAAAAAAAATACATGGAAAGGTTGTTACTTTGCAAACTTTTTGGAGTCTTATAGTGAGGGGTACATCCCCTTTCTTCTTCGAAAATAGTTCTTTCCCTTTCTTCATCATACCCATATCTCCTATTTCAACCTCATCCGTTTTCCCATTCTCTGCTGCTTCTTCGAATTCTGTTTCTGATTCCGATAGTGAACACTCCGCTTCTTCACCGTCATCATCGTCATCAGAAGTGCTCTGATTAGAGTCCGAGTCCCTCTCGATCACCACTTTCGGAAACGGCATTCTTCTCGTCTGCGGGGCCATTTTTTTCTTAGTGTTTCGCGCGACTAACAACCAAAAATGATACGAAGACTATGTCTTTCAAAGTCAGAAACGGAAAATCTATGAAGAGGGAATTCAGACAAAAAGTTGAAAGCTTTGCCAACAATCCGACCCAAGAAACCGACTTCCAGCAACATGTAGTCAGGGTTACTAAACTGTCCTTGCCACTCCACTTCAACAGTTCCTCGATATCTGGTTCAAGTGGGCATTCCCGGCATTAAACGCCAGGTACGTGGCGGGAACTGACGTGGCTGATTATCTGCCGCTAGGAGTAGTGCACGTGGAACATAATGTGGTGTCCAAACGACAGCGTCACCAAACCAGACTAGCATGACACTTGTTCATCGGCTTCCCAGAAGACGGCGTTTATTCTTGAACTTTATGCCTATCTCTCAATAAATGGCATTAAGAACCAGATAAAAATCAAGCAAGGCAGCTTAAGAACCAAAACGATTCCAAATCGGGCTTCCATACAGGTATATATCATAAAGACAAGAAAAAAGAAAAAAAGTTCTCGCTTCCAAGCACTTCTCGTGGCAAAAAATGGGCTCTTGTAATATAGGATCTGAGATTATGCTGTCAACAGGGAATTAGAATGTGGCGCCAAATACGAGCTTCAATTATGCATCTAAGATCGAACGTGAACATGAATGAATAACAAAACACACAAAAATTATTTAGTTTCATTTCTGTAAATTTGAACGAACTTTTTGAGCCCGAAATATTTATGTTTTCACAACAACCTTTAAGAAAGTTAATTACTAGATTATAGTTAATATCTTTTTGTGACTTTTTTAACAAGTGAACCTCTAGACGGGTTAGAAAATCCAAATGTTAACGATTTGCTCAAATAACTGCATGAGGAGACCTTAACCTTATGTGTATATGTGTCTATATATATATATGTATATATATATGTATATATATGTGTGTGTGAATATAATTAACTGCACGAGGAGACTTTAACCTTATGTATGTATATATATATTCTATATCGAATTTTTCTATCACAGGTCTAATGTAGATTTAGCTCATGCTAACTAGGGCTTATTTTTTCATCAAATTTGAGCCCATTAACTCATATTTTTTATTAGACTACTTTATTAATTTTAACTTAATGAAATTCGATTTACTTAACCATGAATTTATTAGAACTGTTAAAATTGTAATTAATTGTTATCCAACTTTAGGAAAAATTTTAAAATTCACCCCTTGGACAATAATTAATTATGGTAGTTATAATAATTATAAAAAATAGTATAAATTGTTAAGTTGAATCAATGTATAGATCAACCAAATTTAAAAAATCATTTGATTCAAAGATATTGAAACTCTACCATTAAAATGAAAGTCCATTATTATGTCTCATAAGATTTTCAATATCAAAAAGTATTAAATACATCTATCATACATGACACAAATCTAATACAATCACGCATATCTAATATATTACTAATATGAATGAGAAAATGGAATGTGACAAACTAAGATAACATCTGTATGATCTGAAATGTATCATCTTTTCATTTGTAGATCTCAATTTCTCTGAACTTTATGCTAAACGATGTTAGGAAAATTTGTTTTCTCTTATTGAATGCTAAACTGCATTAGAGAAAACATGTATGGGATTAAATACTTATATACCCCTATATCATATCAAAATTTGTAGATTTATACATATATTTGTATGTGTCCTAATGACATAGACTTAAGGTTAATATGTATACATATACCCAATGACCTTTTAAAATGCATAAGATTGACACAAATATTAAGACTTTCACGAATATTACAACAATATATGACAACATGTATGATTGAGCGAAAAATGATTATCATTTTTATTCATAAAACATATTGTCATAATATATTAAAAATGTATAAATGTATAGGGAGCAATCACAATTATCTCTAACTAATAGTGTCTGAGGACTTCAATACACTCCTATTATATAGATATCACTAAAATCCATGTGGGTGAAGTCTTTTAGTCAAAGGATCAGTAAGTATATCCTTAATCCTCAAATGCTCCACTTTAATGTCACCTTTTTGGATTAGTTCCTTGATGGTCAAATACTTGACCTCTAAATGCTTAGATCATGTGATGCTTTTATTGTCATTACTGA
>JANKYF010000008.1:40914010-40943351 GCA_029829435.1 Erythroxylum hondense
CTAGATATATAATGCTCATTAAAACCAAACTCTTTTATTTTATTAATAATAAATATTTCCATTACAAAACTGTAACTGAAGAAGATTAAGGTACATGTAAATACACTTGCTTTTCAGGGCACTATATTTACATAACTCCAATAGTTTTGGCCTGATCCTCTAGACAAATGAATATCTGGTTGTAGCCAGAATAACCATCCAAGAAATAGTAGAATGCATGTCCTGCAACTCTCTGAATCACTTGGTCTATAAAAGACCATGGGAAGTGGTCCTTCTTTGTCACTGAGTTGAGCTTCATGTAATCAATACAAACTCTCCAACCTACGACCGTCAGTGTGGAAATCAAATCACCCTTTTCATTTTCCACCACTGTAGTTCCGCCTTTCTTTGGTACACACTTGATTGGAATTACCCATTCACTGTCTAAGATTGGGTATATAATTCCTGCATCCAATAACTTAATCATCTCCTGTTTTACGTCTTCCTACATATTTAGATTCAAATGCCTTTGCCTATCCCTCACTAGTTTACACCCATCCTTGAGAATTATTCTATGCATCACAACACTCGAAATTATCCCTTGGATGTCTGATATCTGCCAGCCCATCGCTTTCATCCTCCTCCTTATAACTTCAACTACCTTCCTCTCTTGTTCGTCACTCAACTAGTTTGAATAATCATAGATAATGTTTGATTTTCACTCAAAAATGTATACCTCAGGTGTGAAGGTAAAGGTTTTAACTTTAGGGTGGGTGCTTTCTCATTGGAAGGTGCTATGGTTGGCTTGGTCCTCACTAAAGATTCCTTCTCACTTTTCTCTTCTTCCTCTCCATCCTTCTCTCTCTTTCCACTCTCATCTTCTTCATTCAATTCTAATTCCCTCTCACTCTTTGTTTTTATCATTCTACTAGTTATCTCCTCCACATACTCATCCATCACATCCATTCTCATACAACAATCCAGCTCCTTCTTGCTTTTCAAACTCCTATTCCTATTGAACTCAACTTTTTAATCACATATACTCAACATCAAAACACCATTCTTCACGTCAATTAACACCCGATTAGTATTCACAACAGGCATCCCAAATTCAATGGATAATTTTTGTCCTTAGTAACATAAAGAATGACAAAGTTAACAGGAATCACAAACTTATCTACTTTTACCAAAACATCTTCGAGAACTCCAAAAGACTTCTTTATGTACTAATCAGCTAACTAAATTGTCATTGATTTTTCCTTTATGTCATCTAAGTTTAGCTTCCTAAAAATATACAATTGCATCATATTAATACTAGCTCTCAATTCGCATAAACATTTAGAAAATTCAACACCATTAACAATACAAGGAATAGTAAAACTCCCTGGATCCTTTAGCTTCGATGACATATTGTTCATGATCTCATAACTACAACTGTTGTCAATGTCACTGTCTGATTTGAATCCCAAGTTCACTTGTAAGAAAGTAATTCCTTTAAGAACTTATCATACTTGGGCATGTGCTTCAAAGCTTCTAACAAAGAAAAATTCATATAAAACTTCTTAAATTTTTCCAAACTTTTGTTGAATTGGGTCTTCACTAGATTCTGACTCACTCTCCCAGGAAACGGTAATTTTGGAACATATGGTGGAGGTGGAACAGATAGGGTTTCCTCCTCCTAAGTGACTTTCTCCTTACCTTTTTCCTGACTTTTCTCCACTGGATCATAACTTCCTTTAAGACTGGATCTGGTAACTCCTCTCTACTTCTCAACTAAATTGCCTTTAAATGTTCTTTCTGATAAGGTTCTGAAGTGCTGGGAAGGTTACCTGGGGGTCTAGTTGATACTGCAATTGCCAACTGACCCCATCTGCACCTCTAGGTTGTAGATTGATGATGTTTGATTTTTAATCAACTGATCAGTCTTCACTTGATAACTTTTCAGTGCCTGATCACTCTGTGCTTATGCCTCCTTGATATTGTTCACCTTTGATCCAATTGTAACCATCACTTTCATCATCTTTGAAAATTAAGAGCTTAGCTGTGAAAGTTAAGAATCTGTCTTTGTAGCTTGGGCTTCTATTTTCGCCTCTAGCCTTGATTTAATACCTCCAAAATTTGACTCTAAGGCAACTTGTGAGTTAATTTCCATTTCCTGAAATTCTGAGGGTCTTTGAGGTCTCCAATTGGTTCCTACAAGGTTAGCCTAAGAAAAATTTGGATGGTTTTTCCATCCAACATTATAAGTACCAGAATATGGATTATTACCTACCTTCATTGGAACCCTAAATAATGAGCATGTTCTGCCTTCAGTGCTCATCAAATAACATTCCGATGAATTATGACTATCTGCTCCACAAATCTCACAATTTTGAAACATATACTTTGAAGAACTAGATGAAAGTTGAAGATCACTTACCTGTTTCCTCAATGATGCAATTGCTGCAAATAAAGCAATTGTTGAATCTACTGACATAAACCCTTTCTGTTCCTTCATCTACAGTGGTTTACTCCTTTCATTGTACCAAAGAAAGCTATTAGCAGCCATGTCTTCAATCAGATCATATGCAGCATCTACTGTCTTCTTCATTAATGAACCCCTTAGCTACATAAATGGTGCTTCTGGTTGCTAAATTGACCCCATTATAAAATGTTTATAGCAAAAATTCCCTGGGTAGATTATGATGGGGGCAACTCCTCTGTAACTCCTTGAAATGCTCCCATGCCTCATATAATGATTCTCCCTCATATAACTAAAAGTTGGTGATTTCCTTGTTGATCCTTGTTGTCTTTTTCAATGGGAAATATTTGGACAAAAAGGCTTGCACCAACTGGTCCCATGTTTTGACTGGTTCTAGAGTAAGGGAGTTCATCCATGCCTTTGCCAGATCCTTTAGTGTAATATCTTGTTTTCTAATATATGTTTAGGGTTCAACCCTAGATTAAGTATTACTTATACATGCATAACATTAGCATTCATGCGTGAATTAATATTTTTACACATTACAAAGATAGTATATGCACTCAATTGACTTATTCTAGGGTATGAAAGAAGTTAAGTAAATATGATGTGAATTGTGATTTGGTATGTCTTGAATTTTAGTATGTTCATATTTCAATTAGTAAATTGGGATTAAATGTTATTAATTGAGAGATTAATGGATTAAATGTACATTTGGTCAAAAAATAATAATAGATTACAAGTGGTAGGACAAATTAATACATGAAAAATTAAAGTGAATAAGCCTAAAATTGAGTGACATTTGGCATAGTAAAATGTATGACAATTGGACAAATTATTGTGTGACAAGTCCAATCTTGGGGTGGGATATGGATTATTAAATTAGTAACTAATAGCAGCATCTTGAGTGGATTAGTGGCAGCATTTTGATTAGGAAAATGTAAGACATGCCTTAGGACAAGTGTTGTGCTTTAATGGTGACATCTAGCATTTGAAGTGGCAAGTTTCTGCAGCCGAGTTTTGCTGCTTCTTTCTTTTGTTTTTATCACTAAAAATTGCTCCTACTTTCTCCTTTGTATGTTTCCTAAACCTGAGCCAAATTTCTTTCCCAAAACCAACTTTTTACCTTACACAAAATAGCCAAGAAAACTTGCTAAACCTTCATCTTGCTGTCCAAAATCAACGTATTTTCATCTTAAGTTTGTGATGAATTTTGCTTCCATGGAGACTTGATTTAATCTAAATTTTGAGCTGAATTGAAAGCCTAATAAGTAAGTGACAATCTGCGTTTTATGGCATGTCAAATGATACAAGAATGATGCTTGAATTGGAATGAAATGTATGTGTTATTGGTGAAGATATATGCTGGAAAATGTTGCATGAACTTGGAAGTTTTTCTGTTTTGTTTTTGGTATATGGAAATCGTGGAGTATAGGGCATTATGAGGATGAACTGGACTGGAATTTAATGTATAAAGAAGGTGGATTTATGTTAAATAAATATGTTAATTTGATGTTCTTGAATTGGGAAAGAACTAGGACTATATGCATAATAATGTAAAAGTTTTTGGTTGGATAATTTGTGAGCTGTTAATTGAATAATTTTGAACTAGAATAAGAGAGGTTATTAATAAGGAATTGGAGTATCATTCAGGCCTAATAGAGGTATAATTCATAAACTATAAAGAGGCTATTATAATTTTGGTATAAAGTGAAAAAAAATCTGGATAAGTGAAAGAAGAATTGCTGGAATATGTTAGCTGTAGTGCTTTCACTAAACATGCATCGATTTTATGGCCATAACTTGATCTTTAGACATCCAAATGGGATGGTTTTAAGTTTATATTAAACTAGAGACATATGGATATATTTTTCATGAAAAAATCGAAATTTGTTTCTGCCTGTAAGAGTTTCAAAAGTTGGCTTGAATTTGAGTGTTTGGATTCTGTCACTGTTTGAGAACAATCTGTAGTATTTTGGGCATAACTCTAGGAATAATAAAAAATTTGCATGAAGTTTAGTTCATTATAAGCTTAGGACATAGAGGAACATTTTTTTAGAAGAACATATTATTTGTAAACCTCTTTATCTATGTCATAATGGCCATACAAAACTGACCTGAAACTTGTCCTGAGAAAATCTGGAAAACTAATGAAGGAATTGGATAGGAAGTTTTGGATAACCCATCCCACGATTGTGGGAAGCCATATACGATTGTGAAAATTGCATGGAAGTAAAGAATTTTTTTTCGTGATTCTTGAACCGATTAAGGATAAGGTATTTAACTATGATGCATTTGGACTTGATTAAGGTTTAAAAAGACATATCTTGATGTTGGAAAAGTTGGTTAAATGTGTGATAAGTTTTGATTGATAATTGATGTTATACTTCAAGGAAAAGAATGTTGGATAGTAATGCATCTAAGTTTGGAATGAATGAGTGTTAAAGGAATGAAGATATTCATATGAATGCAATTGTATTCCAAAGGATATTAATAATGCATTAAGAATGAATGAATGAGAATTGAGAATTATGTGAAATATTTTTAATTCTAGGACAAAGTTAGTAAATGTACGGTTAATGAATGGAGCATGATCAACTCTACTTAACGTATTAATCTAAATGCAAACAAGGCATATCTAAGTGACAATATGTGAATGATTATGAATTACGATTAAGGAAACATACCCGGAATAGTCATTGGGCATGCATTGAACATGACATAAGAATATATGTGCACAAATGAATAAGTATTTCATTGATCGACTTTGTAATGTAAATTATGTATGAATGGTATGATTTTAAATGCTCAAGTTGGGCACCATTCAGACATTGTTGGACTATCCAGGTAATAGCATAATTTGGAGCACACTGTGAGTCAACCTAGATGATTTCACTAGGATTGATTTTGTTTTTGTTTAGTTCCCATTTATTGGATTGATAATGACTTGATTATAATGATTCTAGACAATAATAGTCTGAAGAGTTTGATATTTGGGAATGTATTGCAAGTTTCTATTTTCATTTGAGTTCTAACTGATTTCTGAATACTCAAAGAAAGTTGAATGTCAGACTGAGGTCTGATGAATCTGAGATTCTATCTGTGCATCATAAGTAAATGTTTTGATGGCATATTTTGTTATTTGGTGCATTTCATAAAATGTATGTTCAGATAAAGTCATTGTGATCATAGTAGTCGGTCTAAAAGAGCTTTAAGCTCAGAATTCTACATGTAGAGCTTCGTTCTGTGATTTCTTTATCTGACTAAGCCCAATGGGCCAATATCTTATCTATATCTAAAAGGCGCTCAATCATAAAAAATAATAATGAACCTGGAGTGTCATAAGCATTTGCATTTGTATATTTATCATTATGAAATATATAATTATGAAACCTTTTCTGAAATTGTGAGGATAAAGTGATATGCCAAGATAATGTGATTGATTGGGTTATACATGTTCTGAAATAATGTATATGAGATATGTGACATTCATTATGTCTTATTGAGATGGAAAATGTTTGTGAAATTGGTTGGTTGTGTGATATTTGTGTATTTGACTTAAGTGAGATCATCAATGATGGTTTACTCATAGAGTTCAAAAAACACAACAAAAATTATAACGTGGCTTTTTAGGTATGAGTCAGGAGCCCTAGTTCCTAAGACTTTCTATAGGAACATTTTGAATTAAGATATGACTCGAAGGTCTATCAGCTAACATCAGTGGAGTTATAGATTGTATTTTGTAGTTTCTTTGACTTATAGAACTTTTTATAATGGATTGAAAACTTTCTTATGGTTACTAATATAAATATTTGTTTTAATAACTATAATGTAAACTCTTATGAATGAATGAGAAGAAGTGTTGAGGTTTCAAGTATTACGTTTTCTTTATGATGCCATTTAAGAGATTATGTTTGCTCTAACATACCATTATCATAAGATATGTTCTTGAATGTCCTCTAGATGTTTGGGTATATATTTTATAGTAGTAGGATGTTACATTTAGTGTAAAGGGAAACAATCTCATCTTCACTGCATCTTTCGACAACTTGTTTTGCCTGAAGTATCACAAATTTTCAAAAAATTGGCAATGTGAGTATTAGGATCCTCGTGTGACAAACCATGAAATTGAACATTGCTTTGTAAAATGTTAAGTAAAGCAAGCTTGATTTCGAAATTGTTCACATTCACTAGTGGTTTAGCAATTCCTTACTAGTTCGGGTTAACCCTGGCCACATAAAGTCCATCAAAGTTCTTTCTTCACTAGCTTGTTCCCTCTATTCAGCCATTATCTACTTAATTTGATCTTGTCTCTTTGCCTTTCTTAATTCCTTTTCTACTTTGGTGACGTTAAGTTCTCGCGATTTCTCCGTAACTCCTACACTCCTCATGTGCATACACCTATTACACAACAGAAAAGAATATCAAAGTAAAAATGAAAAGAAAACCCAATTCAAAACAATTCAAACCAAACTCGATGCTAGGAGTAGTCCCCAGCAACGGTGCCAAAAACTTGATAGGTAATTTTCCAAATTTTAAATTAAAACCTCTTATCTTGCAAGTAATAGATCGGAAATCACAGTATAGATAGGTATCATCCCATAGGGATTGGTTAGTTACCGAAATGATTCAAATTTTGTTTTGTTAAGAAAACTCAAATAATTCAATTTGAAACATCCAAAATATAAAAATTAAGATTCATGCATACACACTTTAGGCTTGTCACAAAAGTAAGAACACAAATTTAGAAAATGGTGAATCAAAGTATCAATTTAACAACTTAGCATTGTCATTACCTAACTATGTATTCTCTCACTTTAGCAATGTTCATTATTTTTAGTCCAAAATTTCATGTCATAGTTCTTTCACTCTCATTACTTGAACCAAATAAGCTCTGTTTAATGAAGTAAATGAATTATGTAAGCTCTCACTTCCCATTTTTCACTTAACAATTAAAAGCATATGAAAAGATTTTTGGACAACCGCTTTTCCATTCAAGATCTCTCTCCCAATGGAAAGGTAACTTGATATATAGAGTATTCTTGGTGTAAGCCCACTCTCATGACACTTATTAACATAGTTCTTAACTCCGTATCTCTATGTGAGCTAAGTATGGGCATCTATATACCATAAACATCAAACACATCCATAATATTGAATAAAGTGAGGTACTACATAATTTAGGCAATAACAAGCCTAATAACTACTTAGAAATCCATCAAAATCTCATCCAACATGTTCATAACATATCTATACATCCTTCTCAATCAACAAAAATACAACAAAGAAGCAAGAAAAGAGAAGAAGTCAGGCTTATATGTTGAAGAGCAAAGTTGGAATTCTATGGTGGTAGCTTTGTGTCTCCTTGAAATTCTTTGATTCCATGTTGAATTCTCTTTGTTTTTCTCTCAAAAATGTTTTCTTCTCCCTCCCTTGGATTTCTTGCATGACCTCCTCCTTTTCTAGGGTTTAATGAGTTTTTATACCCCATTTAATGTTTAAAACGGTTTAAGGAGGAACCATTAAAATTAATTCTTATCTCTCCTTAATTGTAGTTAATTAGATAAACGACAATCTAATTAACCTTAACTAGTGAATAGCCTTTGTTCAAGGCTAAAGATTCAATTGAATAGTTGCTTAAAGAAATAGAAAGATTAATAAAGAAAAATAACATAAACTTAAGTGGTTGCATTCAATTTAGTCATTTACTATCCCTAATATCTAAGAACTATAATAATAAAAAAACTTATTATATCTTTATATAATAGAGATTTAAATATTATAGATTTAATATATGATATAGCAGTAAGTTGAATTAAATAATAAACTAATAGGCCTCCTAGAAATTGAGTGAAATAATTATTTATAAGAACATTCAATATTCAATATATAAATTGAACAATAAAAACAAATATGACAATTTAATATATCATAAGGTAGTTGTTTCCTTAAACTAAGAGTAAAAGATTAGTTGTACTGACTGATGAAAAATAGAAAAAGTAAGACGACTAGCTCTAGTCTAAACCTTAAAAAATGCTAATGAAAACTAACTCAAAAATTAAGGGTATGCTTTATTCACTTAGGAGAATAGTAATAAGAATTATAATAAATGTAGCGAGAAACAAAAATTAATGACCTTCATTCCTCGTTATATTGAGGATATGAAGTATTACCCTAAAATGACATAAAAAATATTACCAATCATTTTTTTTTCATTATTTACCTGTTCCTTACTGTTTTTGTCTAAAGAGGGATGCAAGCTCCAATATGTCTTTGTCTCAATTCGTGTATCTTTCTGCAACTTTTTTGACGAACAAAGGATGAAATGCACTTGTCTTAAAGCAAAAATCGTTTTGTAACTTTAGCACTCGGGCTCCTCCCGTGCGTGTCGATTCGTACCTCTATATCTAAGCAAATATGAGAGGAACATAGGCAGCCGTACGATTATGTATAAGCCATGTCCATCCAAACAATTTGATTTCCTCATGTTTTTTCTTATAAACTCGTACAATTCTCGGCAAAGTTCAACTTCAAGACCACATCTTCTCAAATACATCAGGATTTATGCCTATACCTTTGTTAATTCTTAATTATAGTTATACAAGGTGACGAAGAAGTCAAACATATAGAAAAAAGGGGAACAAACAAGAGCATCCACAAGAACAATTTCTGTTGTAACAGTCCAATATCCATGAGATGATAAGCAACCCAAATAGATAATCAAAAAAGAGCTGTTTGAAAGCTAGAAAACAAGAAGAATCAGTTCTTACAGCAGCCACTGTTAATTCAAAATTCCTTTTAATATAGTTCATCGATTATGTGTTAAGGGGTACCCCGGAATACATCGAGACATCTTGGCCAAGTTTGCCTTGAGAATGCCTAACATGTATAATGAGGGATTACTTCAATTAAGCTCAACGGAGAAGATTAGATCTACTGTCAGTCTAAAATAGATTTAGAGACAACTTGAGCTTGTTCTGTCTCCATTTTGGAAGGCCATAGAACTCTTTTCTTATCATCCTGAATTTCTCCTCGAACTCTTGGTCAGATAAGTATGCCTGAGAAGGTCAAAAGTTAGTCGTTAAGTTCAGTCTTTATTGTTCTAAACAATCCCTATATATCTATGTCATACGGCAATGTGAACATATATAGAAACAGAGACACAGAGACATTTAAGCTATTCTAACATCAAATCAAACTAGTAAAGGAAAACAAAAAGTGTATAAGATAATGGCAAAGTAAGAAAAACAAATGGCACCTAATATGTTTTTTCCAATCGAGCATAATTCAAAACTCTCCAATATATTGAATTTTTTTAATATGAACAGAGTGTAGAGTCCCTTTAATATATTCATGTTTAATCAATGTGGGATACTTTAACACTCCCCCTCAAGTGCAACTGGGACTGGACATCCAGTTGTCACTTCAAATATACGCAGTGATAACCGAACAGGACTGCTGGGACTGGACATCCAGACAGACAACCCGGAAATTAATAATCCGGATCAAACCTGCTCTGATACCATAGTCTATCAACACTATCCACCGGTTTTTAAACAAAGCTATACTTAGCAAGTAGTTTTTGCATAAAAGGGTTCACCAAAATACTGAAAGAGAACAATTCCCCAGAATCCACAAGACAGGTACCTCTCTTTTCGTGACATCTATGTTTGTAACGGGGTCCTTTGAGTCCATTCTCAATCGCTCGAATGGATAGATTACTGAGTTAACAGGTGCATCAGTACCGTCATCTTGAAGTGAGCGTGCAAATTGGGAGCTTTCCCGCGCTGTTGGCAAACCTGAGATGACAGGTATTGAGTTTCTGTTAAAAAAATTCCAATGGATACCGACTTTGACCAGTTACAAAGTAGACCAAACCTCTTCAGGGGTTTTTCAAACCAACCATTCCATGGGTTGTTCCGAAGCCAGCCTTTCCATGCTTGTACCTTTTATTGCTTGGCATATTGACTAAGCTCCAAGGAGGGCTGGTACTTAAATTTTTCTTAATTAGCCAATTCTTGTACAACCTACGATATGCTGATATAAAATTATGTAACCAATCTCCAGATCAACCATGCAATCTGATGTTCCAACACCAGCCTTTCCAGCCGTTGACCTTCTATTGCTTGGTATTAACCCATACACCAAGATACAAGGAGGCTGGACTATTTGATAATTAAATTCTCTTTCAATTAGACAATCTTTAACAACAATCTACTATAAGGTAATATAAATTCCCATAGTCTACCCTCCAAATCTTGTTTCCTCTGCTATTCAATTTTAATTTTTGACACCAAAATATTGAGCGAAAATCTTATCCTGTTTAGAAAAAACAAGTAAAAGAACTGTTTTTTTACCAGAAGAACCGTGATTAGGAGACCCGGTAAACAGCGTCCTCAGAGTTGGAGTTGAACTGGAAAGTAGATGGTTCTGCGAAGAATTTGAGTTTGTACTCGGGACACTGGACATGGGAGAGATGCTGCTTCCACTCCCGTTTGAAACAACAGACATACTTCTGAACCCATCTGGAGTAGATGACCTAGGGGATGTTTTCCATGAGTTTCTCACAGAAACCTGCAAAACACATCGCAGGATGCTTGGATGATCAATTTTATGTCACTAACAAGGACCCTATTTATCAAGATTCAAGTGTAAATTAACATTAACAACCAAAAAATTATTTCAAATGGCCGATGTCCAAGCCATTTTGTTCCATTTTATCTAACATTAGGGCAATTACCTGATCAACTAAATCTAGTATTTGAGTCCAGATTTTACATTACTCTGACATAAACGTATAATTGCAGTGAAGAACTAAAAACTTCTAAGTACTGCCTAGGGGAGTCACTGACAAAATACTAAAGAAAAAAACGAGACCTCTGTTCATTAATTAGTATAAAAGTGATTAAACAGAAAATAAAGCAAAAAGATGACGTCCTGCAAAATACACTCTGCACACTGTCAATCAAGTGCAGAAAGCATATAATTCAAAGATATAGTATTGGTGCAGCTGATATCCTTGGATGCTTTGACGGCCATACTGTAGCTTTGAGTGCTGTGATAAGGTAGTCAAGAAACTAATTCCCACAGAACACCCAGCTAAAAAACAAAAGTAATTAGAAGTCATGAATACTCACTTCCTGAAATTTTTTATTTCCTTTTAGAATAGCAAGCTTTCTTTCAAAAGAGTTGCCATGCATCTGCAAGATCAGTAATCATAAGTAAAATTATCGGACACGGTTGCATCTTTTTTGTAACTAATAAAATGTGGAAAAAAAGGTTTCACTTCTAATTATGCAGTAATATAATTAGTACAATAGAATAGCCGTTGCATATACAGAACCTTCATTCACTTTGCAGTCTAGTTATGTGAATTATATCAGCAGATATATTGAATCAATTCCTGATTCAGGAGCGTATTTAGTTCGGATTTTAGTCCACTTACATTTGCCTTTGAGGAATCCCATTCAAAGAAATGAGTGAAAAATGGTGGCTCCTGTCCTTCCGTAACAACATAGACAGGAGTTGAAAAAGAGAGATTTTTAACCGGAAACTCTATTTGAAGAAATTTCTGCACTTACACGGAAAAGGACAAAGAGATGAATCAGGTGAGAGACTAACAAGACCCATTGTCATACTGACTTGATAGATAAAAGTTTGATTTTTGTACTTATGTCAACCAAAGGATAAAAAGACACAATCCTCCCCTATAACTTAATCGACCTTAAAAAAACTCCTGAGTCATTAAAATTCTCGAAAAAATTCTTTTTAATTTTCATTTTTTCAAAAAAATACCCTTTTCTTAAACTTTAGTTAAAAAATAACTATGAAATATACGCAATATGATCATCAGACGTGAAACAATCAAACACTATTTACATGACGATTCACCCTAACTCTTAACCTCGAACTGAACTAAGTTTAACTCAAACTAATAATTTATGCTAATTATCTTACATTATTAATTTAAGTCAAAATTTAATTGATTCAGGTAGAGTTTAAGAACTGAGTTAGGTAATCATATTAGTAATATTTCATTAATTTACGTTTGATATTCATATCGCGTATTTTTCATCAATATATTTTAACTGAATTTTTTTTAAAATTCATGAAAAACTAAAAACTAGGAATTTTTTTGAGAATTTTAAAGATTAAGGGATTTTTCTAAGACTTTTTAAACTATAGGGAAGGTTTATGTCTTTTACCCACCAACCAAATTTCCATCATAATCTTTCTATGAAGCAAGAACTAAAAGTAGCACTTGACAGAAGCTGGATAACAACATATGGTGGTAATCATATATTTAAGAAGCGATGAAACACATATACTCAAAGATTTCACATGCGTAATAACATAAAAATGACTTTTAGAACTTCCATATTATGTACTGCCAAAAAAAAAAGGAGGTGCTTTTTATGGTAAGAAGGGTATGTGTATAAACAAGTAACCTTATGTGTTTTATAAAACTGTCACCTGGCCAAGAATAAGGGCTTGCTGCTTAGACTTGATGTTTGAATGCTTTCCAATCCAGACATAAATCTCTTCATGGTTATCAAGAATCAATACATCTTCAGTGGTCAAGTCATCTTGTGTAAAGTTAAATATCTCTTTGACCTGAAAACATGTAACAGGCTCAAAGTTCTATTACATTAGGAGGGAGAAAGTGAGAAGCATCTAGTTGAACTTTTACAGATTCAGAACAAGCATGAACTGCATATTAAGCCTTAGTTAATGTACAATATCATACCTTGAAATCACCTAAAGTTGAGTTCAAACAAGCAGCAGTTTATACCTGACACAATTAAACAAAGCATAGCCCATCGTCTTTTGAGAGTGAAACTCGAAGAAAAGGTTAGTTTGCTCACCATCAGTAGACATAACTTGGAACAAACGTGGATCCTCAGTAAACCCTGTTACTTCTTTTTCCCTTGGATAGTCAGCCTTTCCACCAAGCGCATGCCAGAAAATGTCAGGTTCACTTGCCTCCCTCACAGATATAGGTTGCCATGTTGGCTACAAATAAAATGAAGAGAAAATTACTTCTAAATTGGTTCCTTTTCACAAAAGAGTAGACAAACAAGTTCAAAACAAGAATCGATTTCCCCATAAGACAACACGTTGTTGGTGTAAAATGATATGGGTCCTATATCTGTTTACTTGTCCCTATTCAAAATTCGCACCATATGGGATGGAGTTGAGGCAGCACTTTTAGCATGTAACTAACACTTAATTGTAGTTGCCTGCCTATTAATCGCTCAACTCAATCTCAAGTTTATTTCTTGTTGTTACATATACAAAAACGATGAAAACAAATAAAGAAAATCATGAAAAGGGACAAAGACCTAAAGTTATTTGTCAAGGATACTTTGTTTACTAATCATTAAAGAGGGATACTTTTGCTAATAAGGGACAGCCAAATAACAAATGTATAGCCCTACAATGTTGAAATAAGACATCTTAATTTCAAACAAATGGCCTGTAGTCGCAGAAAAGTTGTCCATGCAATCTGTGCCGACTGTCCCTTATTGCTAAGTTTAATTTTTTCCCTATTGATAATTAGTAAACAAAATGTCCATCTATAATCATCAGTCCACATACCCTTTTCACAAATTTCTTTGTAAGACAAATTCATGTTAAGAGAACAAGGTTATATACATTTATTAATTCCAGCATCCTGTCAAGAAGGTCATGGTCTATTGAAGAAGATAGATTTCCCATCCAAGTGAAGGTGGATGCTCCTGTTCGCAGTATGTAACAATACGATGAGTTAAGGGAGGCCGACACCTGCACCAAGTTCAGTGTAAGGTAAAGTTTGTCCACACTTCAAATGTCCTCCCAGCTTCACTATACAAGATCCCAAAAACATAAGCTCTCTTTAGAGAATCAGCCATAGTCAGTTATAATGAAAAATTTCATAAACCCTCTTCTTTCGGTGTAATTACATGTAGTGTCCTATTTGTAAGGAACTGTTCAATTACACAAAGCCTATTAGCAACAAACAAGCTAATAAATCACAACTTCATGCCTACTAATCAATTCAAAAGAATATTCATGCAATAGAAACAGCAGCATATCCAACAAACAGCTAGTTCGAATAAGAAGTCAGAAAAGTTCATTCTCATTAGAAGAGTTTTGCTGACTGGAAAAACAGAAACAAACTGATGTTAAAGTTCATCATGTAACCAACGCCGAATTCATGTCCGAATTCATATAGAGGCTTTCCTATGATTAATTGAGAGCTTATCACTATTATTGTTCAATCAAAAACTTTTGGAGGGATTTTCTTCATCCTTGTTTTTGGAAAAACCTCTGATTTAGGTTCCCTATTAACTATCAATTTCATTTATCTTGCTAGTAGCGATCAACTCTAAAATTTTATCACTTCCAATTCCTTTCTTTTTTTGAATGTAGCAATTCATATCTTTCTTTTGTGTATTTGTGCGCTCAATTTCTTAAATCAAACATGTTTCTAATAGAATAGTCCTAGGTCCTATCTTATTAATATCGAATTTTACTGGTCCTATTAATGAGGGTATCAGAATTTGTGGGGATAGGGATAGTTATACTAATATGGCTAATGTGAGTTAGGGAAAAAGTTGAGATTGTTAACTATGAAACACCCTAAACCATACAACCTACAGTGACAAGGTTGTTAACTATGAAACACCCTAAACCATACAACCTACAGTGAGAAGGTTAAGGTAACAAAACATATATTGATTTCTTTCCCTTCAAAGGCATAAGGATGAAGTGTTGTGTCAAGTGGTGCTCATGCAAGTGGAACACATTCTTTTGGGGTGTCCGTGGCAATTTGATAAGAGTGTCACACATTATGGATATAAGAACAAATATTCCTTTCCTATGAGTGGCAACTCAATTATCATTGGTCCGTTGTTACGTAAGCAGGTTTATAAAGTTCAACTTCACATTTATAAGAGTGAGCAGGAAAGTTTAACGGGAAAAAAATAAAGGAAAATACTTGGGCATAATTCAAGTCTTCCAAGGAAAGTAAAAATGAGGGATACATACTTAGCCAAGCATCAAGTGTTGTCTAATCTTGTAGATGAAGGTACTAATTTAAGGACAAACCATTTTAAGGAAAGGGAAAATGATAGGACTCAATGATAGAAATTAATTCAAGCTTTTGCAATTGGTTTGAATACCTACTGCAGTTAAGATTTAGGATTTTTCAGTTGATTTTTCTATTATAGAAATCAGGTTGAATAAGTATGCCTACCAACTGTTTGTGATTATGTGTCAAAGCGTCTATTAGCAAGTTAGGGAGGAATTGCCATGTATGAGAATATTTAGGTGGCTGAAGTCTATTTTAAGTAGTTCATTTCCGTCTTTTTTTTTTCATTGTGGAGAAGAAATCAAAGTCAATACAAACTTCTCTTCATTCAAAATCAATTTCTTTGTTATTTCTTCTTTAAGCAAATTCCACATTTTTTGCTAACAAGTGTGGTACGAAAGCAAGTTTATGGTATGGCTTCTACTAGTGCCTTGACAAGGTCGTCTGAGAATACACCTGTCTTCAATGGTGTTAATTACCAATTTTGGCACACAAGATGAGGACCTTGTTCATGTCCTACGAGTCATGGGACATTGTTGCAAAAGGTCTTGGTGAGCTTATAGAAACAGAAGAAAGCCAAAGACTTACAGCAATTCAATGCAATGAGTTGAGAGAAAGTCAAAGGAAGGACTCAAGAGCACTATTTCTGATTCAACAAGCACTAGAGGATGTCATTTTTCCATTAATCATGGAAGCTTCAACATCAAAGGAAGCATGGGACCTGCTTGAAGAAGAGTATCGTGGAACAAACAAAGTTGTTTCAGTGAAGACCCTACATCGAGAATTTGAAAACTTTGAAATTAAGCCCTCTGAATTTGTGCAAGACTTTTTCTCAAGATTTCACTCAGTGGTAAACCAAATCAAAACATTTGGAGAAGAATCGACTGACCAGAAAGCTATTGAGAAGGTTTTGCAAAGCCTTTCACCCAAATTTGATCATGTTCTTGCAATAGAAGAATCAGAAGATCTAAAAAGATACTCTCTCCATGAGTTGATGGGCTCTCTTCTGTCTTATGAGCAACAGATAAATAGGACAGTTGAGACACCTCTGCAGCAAGCCTTTCATTCAAAGGTTGAGTCGAGAAAGATCTTAGATGACATGGGTCGTAGAAGCAACAAAGGCTGAGGACATGGTCATGGTAGATCATTCCGCAAAAGAGGTAGAGGTAGAGCAAGACATTATGGACAACATAGAAACAATTCAAGGTAATCATTCTAATTCTTGCTTACATTGTGGAAGGTTAAACCATAAAGATCAAGATCGTTGGTATAAACAAAAACATGTGCAATATAACAACTCTCCTTAATGCTATTTGTGAGAATATCCACATATGAGTGTCCCACATTGGAGAAAGAGGGGAAAGAAGACCAACATATAAGCCTAATGGGTTACTCCACCTATTGACAATTGGTTTTAGGATGGAACCTCACTTGGGCTTATGTGTGGTATAACTTTTCTCCTTGTGTGAACTCGTAGGCTCATTGCAAATTTAACATGGTATTAGAGCCAAAGAAGATCTTGGCCTAGTATTTGCCCCAAAAGGGGGTTCGTCATTTAAGCAACTAGAGAAGGACTTGAAATCTGCATGGAGCAAGTGGCCCAACAATATTGTTTGCCCCAAGAGGGGGCCTATTTGACCTCAATCAAAAGTCCAGCCCTGATGAGGATTGTTTACGTACATCTTTAGATTGTCCAAGTAAAAAGGGACTCAAATGTGAGAGGAAGTGTTGAGAATACGTACATGTGTGCGTCCCACATTGGAAAAAGAGGGAAAAGAAGATTAAGAGAAAAGAAGACAAACATATAAGCCTAATGGGTTACTCCACCTATTGTCGATTGGTTTTAGGATGGAGCTTCACTTTGGCTTATGTGTAGTATAACTTTCCTCCTCGCGTAGGCTCGTACGCCCATTGCAAATTTAACACTATTATTGCAAAGTTTATGGCCATATTAAGAAAAAATGTTTTAAAAGGGTTGTTGATCATGAAAATTTTGAAGAAAAAGATGATACTAAAGCAAATTTATTTGTTGCTTGCTTACTTTCTCATGATGACAAGTCTAACGATGTTTGATATCTTGATAGCAGTTGTAGTAATCATATGACTGGCAACAAAAGGTTATTTGTAGAGCTTGATGAATCAATTAAGACGAAAGTAAGAATGGGCAACAACGACCAGGTTCAAGTGTGTGGAATGGGCACCATTGCTGCTATGTCAAAATTTGGAATGAAGTTACTGCATGATGTGATGTATGTGTCGCGGATAATTCATAATTTGATTAGTGTGGGTCAGTTGATGAAGAATGGTTATTATGTTGTGTTTGATGATGGCAAGAGCATGATTTATGATAAGAACATGCATTTAATTCATTATGTGAAAATGATAGCTGATAAGATGTTTCTGCTTGTATTTTTTGAAGCTTTGATCAATGCTTTCAATGGAACTAGTAATGATAGTTTTCTTTGGCACCGAAGGTTTAGTCATCTTAATTTCAGTGGACTAAACTTATTGTGCAAAAGGACTATAGTGGTTAGTCTTCTTATAATTGATGGAAAAAATAGCAATGTGAAGTTTGCATTTTGGAAAACACCAACAAGATAAGTTTCCTAAAGGAAGATCATGGGGAGCTTCCAAGCCCCTCATGTTGGTGCATGCAGATATATGTGGACCAATGCAGACACCATCCTTAAGTGGAAGTAAGTATTTCTTGATTTTTGTTGATGACTATGCAAGAAAGAGTTGGGTGTACTTTTTGAAAGAAAAATCAGAAGCATTTGAATGTTGCATGCAATTCAAAGCTATGGTAGAAAAGAAAAGTGTCTATCCTATTTTGACACTCCAAACGGATCGTGGTGGTGAGTTTCTTTCTGCAGAATTTAGCATTTTTGCAATGAGGTGCAGCCAGGGTTCTTTAGAGGTATATCTATGAGGATTTTAAAGTAAGGGTATAACTCAAGGAGTTTATTATGTGGGGTTTGAAATTGAAATACCCAAGATGGCATTCGATTGATAAGGAAGATGGTAGTCATCACTACTTCTCCCCAAAATAGTTTTGGCACGTTCATGGTCATCATTAAGGATCGAACCACTTCCAATAGGTGCCTATTCTTCCTTTCAACAACTAAATTTTGTTGTGAGGTGTTTATACAAGAATTCAAATGTAGGATCCCCTTTTCACTTAGGAAAGAACCCAATTGTGCCTCAAAGTATTCTCTCCCATTGTCTGTCTTTAGTGCCTGAATCCGTGTTTGGAATTGTGTTTCTACCATCTTGTAGAAGTTTTGGAAGATCTACTGAACTTTTGATTTCTCCTTCGTCAGGAATAGCCATGTGATTCTAGTTTAGTTACCAATAAAGGTTACAAACTACCTGTGGCCAATAACTGCCTTGATTCTGGATGGACCCCAAACATCACTATGTATCATGGAAAAAGGATGGGTTGGTTTATGTTAGGACTAATATTAGGGGTGGGGATAAAAAGGGGAATAAACCTAGTGTTTGGAGAGTGAACTCGAGGAGAATGAAAGGGGGTAGAAGGGGAAGTTAGTTAGGAGTGGTGAGCTGGCATAACAGAATGGTGAGAGGGGGTGTGAGGTCTGGTTTTTGTACGGGAGGAGGGAAGAGAGAGGTAGGCAGAAGTAAGGTGAGACATTTCGGGCAGAGAGAATCAATATTCTCCCTGAGGAGCATTTCTTGCTCTGGTTTAGGAAGAAGTCTGATATTATACTGTAATAGCAATGATAGTCACTGAATATACTGAATAATATACAACTCATTAGCTGATTAAGCTTGAGCTTCCTATCATTGGTCCGACCTGTCGGATACGTCAAGGAGAGTAGAAATCCGATTACCATTCTTGCCACCTAAGATGGCCGACAGGGTAGATGTTCTGGAGTCTCGTATGGCTAGTTTGGAAGCGGGAATGGAAGACATTCAATCCTTCATGCGATTGGCGATGGGGGAAATGCAACGAGCACTACTGCTGGAGATGAATAAGATTATGCGTAAGAGACCCGAGGAAGGGCAGGGGAATGATACAGTGAGGAATGGGCAAACGCCATCGGGTGATAGGACTAATACACTTCCGCAACAGTCCAGACCACTCAGGGAATCATCTACGGACATGGACGAGACAGAATGTCAGTAAGAAAGGTAGAGCTACCCATGTTCGATGGGTCTGACCCGGTTGGATGGATCACTAGAGCAGAAGTTTATTTTGAGGTACACCATACTTTGGATGAAGTAAGGATCAAACTTGCCCTTTTAAGCATGGAGGGCTCAACTATCCACTAGTTTAATAATTTACGGGAGACGGAGACAGATTTGAGTTGGGAGACCTTTAAGAAGGCGTTAATCGATCGTTATGGAGGAAGGAGGTTTGAGAATCCTTATGAGGAGCTTTCTAATCTTCGACAAACAGATACCATGGATGAATATATTGAGGCGTTTGAATTCATCTCCTCTCAAGTAAGTCGACTTCCAGAGGAGCAGTTCATGGGGTATTTTATGAGTGGGCTGAGGCCCAATATCAGGAGGAGGGTGGCACTTTCAACCCTGTAAATCGATATCAACTGATGAAAATTGCGAGGGCGGTGGAAGAGGAAGTGTGCGGTGAAGAAGGAGTGGACTTGCGACAACGTCCATGGGGTCAACGAAGGGAAGTTAGCTTTAAGAACCAGACCCATTTTTGGGTCAACCCGCGACGATTGGACCCAGGTCATTCCAATTCCGTGGGTCGAACTCAGATGGGGGGTGGCTACAGAGCGGGTAGAACTCGCGACACGCCTGGGTATCGAGATGTGCCGAACCCACCAGCTTTGGTGTCGCAGGAGAGGAGGATCGACGCTGACAGGAGACCACCAATTGAGAAAAATCGATGGTTGCGCCATATCTCCTACCAAGAGCTTATGAACTGCAAGGCAAAGGGGCTGTGTTTTCATTGTGGAGAACGTTTTCACCCACTACATCAGTGCGCCGAAAGACAACTTTGATTGTTGGTGTTGGATGAAAATGAGACACTAAATGAGGAAGGGGAAATAATTGCAGTGGAGGTGGAGGAAGAAGACGACGAGGGTGATGTAGCTTTGGAGTGTCGGGTCATGGGAGTTTTTGGAGTGTACAATGCTCCGACATCTGAAACCAAGACCATGAGGCTGGAGGGGAAAATTTTTGGCATTCCTACAGTGGTATTAGTGGACAGTGGGGCTAGCCACAACTTCATCTGCCCCGAATTGGCTACTAGTTTGAGGCTAAATACAGTGCTTACTGGAACTTTGGGAATCAGGTTGGGTGATGGCCACAAGGTGAGGACAAAAGGAAGGTGCATAGGGGTTCCAATTCAACTGGGAAATTTGGACTTAAAGGTGGAGGCGTATATGCTAGAATTGGGAGGAATGGATGTCATTTTGGGGGTTGCTTGGTTGCAGACTTTAGGGAAAGACATAGTGGACTGGAAGGAAATGACAATGCAGTTTCAACACGATGGTCAAAATGTCGAGTTGTGTGGCAGGGCTGACAGTAAAACAACACAACAAAACAGGAGAGGAGAGGACAAAAGTCCAGCACCCTTGCATGGGTTACTGGCCAGTTTATAGAAGGGGGTTCCATCAGTGGAATTAGAAGGAAACAAGGAAGGGTTTCAGCTGCAAATGGACAGTAGAGAGCAGCAAGAATTGCATCAGATTTTGGGTAACTTCCCAGAAGTTTTTAGGGAGATTCAAGGGTTGCCTCCCCAAAGGAATCACTCTCATTCTATAGTCTTACAACCGAGACATGGCCCCATCAATGTACAACTTTTATTCTAATTTGACTAATTCCTTAAATTATGGACTTCTATAGATCTTGCTCATTCCTAAAAACATGGGATAGCAGTCCCACTAATCTTGCTTGTATTTCAGTAAAGGCATTGCGATGATCGTAATGGAGAACTTATCATTATTATTGTTGGATCAAAAATCTTTGAAGGGATTTTATTCATCCTTGTCCTTAGAAAAAGCTTTAATTTAGGTTCTTTATTAACTATTTATCTTATCTAACTTGATAGTGGTGATCAACCCTAGAATGTTATCACTCTCAATTCCTTTTTTTATAATATGTGGTGATTATTTCTTGGATTAAACTTATTTATGATAAAATGGTAATAAATCCTATCATATTAATATCGAATCCCATTAATGTTATTAGTGAGAGTCGTATCATTTCGTAAGTGTCTTAAGAAAGAAACCAAGTACCCAATGAAGCAAGAATTGTTTTCTTCGTGTCATTTTAGTTCTATCAGAAATCTGAATAAGACAAATCATGGGGAATGAGATAACAATAAGCCTTTCATTCCTGCTGAGGGGACTGAACCAGCTAATGGCTTGTTACCAAACCCTTTTAAAATTGGTGAGGGATTAAAGGTGAAATTAATGTTGGTAGTTGCATAATTGTTAAGACAGCCAGTAGCAAATACTTGAATGAAAGAAGCAAGATCTTGTGCTTTTGGTGTGATAAAGAATTTGTAACAGGAATTTCCAAAAAGAAATTTGTAACTGAACACAAGTGCAAGGATAGACAATTTCAAAGGTTTATTGTGAAGGAAGTGAATGAGAATGATGGGGCTATGGAGTAAGTAATTGATAAAGGTGATTCAAGTCAACCCTCTATACTTTTACAAATAATGACTGGTGTGTTTAGTGAGAATTTCCAACAAATAAAGATAATAAGGCACTTCAAGAATGACCTTTGCAGGTTTTAATTGACGGAGGGAGTAAAAACAACTTTGTGGGTGTGTGGAGCAAAAGAGGTTGTTTGGTGGAGACAAAAGAACAGTTGAGGGTAGTATGCAATTATTCTATACGGTATATGTACGGATTTCTGTTGGAATATTGCTGGTCAACACTTCACAACTGATACATTGATTATAAACATTGGTGGGAGTGGTATGGTATGTGGAGTTCAGTTAGTTTCAATGAATGATGCGATGTTCGATTATTTCAAAGGTACTATATAATTACTGTTGAAGGGTCAAGTGATTCAGCTGCGAAGTAACAAGGGAAAGGAGATGCAATCCATTACCAAAAAGAAGATTGTTATAATATTTGAAACTGCATGTAATAGAATATTTGAAATTAAAAAGAAAATAAGAATTAAACTTGATGCATTTCACCAAAGAAATTCAAGGTTAGGTAGAACCACAGCACGCCTTCTTTGAAGTATTAGCAAAGCAAATCATTCCTGTTATAAAGTAGGGCATGCTTCTTGTGACACTTAAAGATATCAGAGACATAGGCATGCTTCTTGTGACACTTACAGATATCAGAAACATCTCTACTACTTTCAAGGATAAGTGAAGCAGTCAATGACACAAATGACTTAATACAGTTACGTTGATAACAACACATCACCTTGAATGTGGCAAGTGATTGTCTTGGAAAAACATCATCCAAAAGATATTATAACGACCTTATATCAAATTCAGGCAATGAACTTACTTGATCAACTTGGATGGCTTGCATATTCTCTGAACTTGTCCCCTGGACCCGAAAAAGTGCCATCTTTTCTTCATTATAGGTTTCATCCACAATTCCTTTTTCTGAAATGTACTTCTTATATCCTTTGCTCAAACCTCCCTGATGGACAATACAACACAAAGTTCTCATAATTTCAACAGGATATTACATGATATACCAAATGTAATTGAGTTTAGTAGGAAAGAAAAGCAGGAGAAAGCCAAAAGTTCTTTCAAGAGAGACCTTGAAAATCATAGCTGTCTGGAAAATCAAGAAAAATAGTCGTGGCTCCTTATCCTGAAAAACTTGAGCCTGAATGAAGAACATGTAAATTGAAGTCAGATTTATTTTTGGTTAAATGATAAATTCAATTTGATGCAACCAAGAGCATAAGTAATTAGGTAATAACAAGCAAGGAATGCCATTTAAGATGAAAAGCAAAGCTAAAGATTAGGTAAAAACATGAAGCAGATGATTGTGGTAACCTTATCGCATCATTTCAGATCAAACATTGATTACAACTGTAAAAGATTTTAGATGTAGCTAGCTAACGCCAAAAAGAAGATATCAATACTGCTGAGGTTGATTGTTGCTTCAGGTAATTCAACTTAACCATCTAATATCTTACAGGCACAATGATTTCAAAGATACAGGTAAAATTAAATATAAAAAACATAATTTTACCACAACTGCATTCGCCTTGATTGATTCTGCCATAGCACTCATATGCGATATAGCACCAACTCTGTCCTCCTGCAATCAGAAAAGTATAAACAATGAATTAGATAAGAGATGCACTATTTATATGTGTTCTCTTAATTTTCAAAAAGATGGAAAATGGTATAGTTCCCATCACTGAACTATAAGGAGATGAAAAGTAACACTTACACAATTTGAGAACAAACAAAAAAGTATGTTTTATATGTCTAGACCAAAGGGAAAGAGGAAAGTAATACATGAATCAAGTTTAAATTTTGAATAAATTGTTTTATTCACCATTACACTCTCATGACCCAACCATGCATAGAATAAATTGTCATCCCTTTCGTCTCCAGGGTATACGTATTGAACAACATAGCAATCTCCAGTGAAAAGCTTTGTTTGATCAGCAACTGGAATAAGAGTGGCCTCATCACCATTAACCTGCCAAACCTGCATAGTGAGTTTACATCAATTGTAAATCTAGGATGATATCGGTTGGTATTCACTACTCTATGAAATCAGATGTTTTCTGTAAGAATATACTTTTAGTTTTCCTCGGCAATTTATATGTGGTTGAGAATCTTTTTCATCAGGAAGTTCCTTCACATCATAACCTTGTTGCTTAAACATTGCTGAAAATGGATAGAATTATCATCAGCATCAGAGATTCCAAAATAGTTTATTACAAGGCCACTAGTTTCTCATCTTTCTTTTCAGTATGGTTTGAGTAAGTAACAAACCTGCTACTTTTTCCCGGCCTTCCTCATACAACTTGGTCTCTACCACTTGTGGCCAACTCTCAAAGTAAGACCTAAAAGTGGAAGTTTCCAACCGTTCAGACAGAAAAGTTAAATGGCTTGTAGTAGACCTGCCCTGCTCTCTCACAAGATTCTGCAAAAAAGTATTGGGTAGCCATCTTAGGAACAGCGGTCAAGAAATCTGTTAGGAAGCATTAAGATCATAAGTATATTTAGCTTTCATGCATCTTTGCATGGATGCTATTCTTAATGCAGTTACCTTCTTGAAGTTCAATTTCAGGTTTGAGAGTGGTAAAGTTATATTATTGTTTTCTAGAATATGTTAGCGTGCGTCCTTCCTAAAAGTTTTTTGGCACCAGGCATTCAGTTCCCAAAGATTTCGTATCAGTTTTGTCAGTGGACATGCGACATGTGGCAAAAAGAAGAAGAAGAAGAAGAAGAAGTTTTCCTCACTTCAACTACTGAAATTGATGATTTTCGCTCACTAATTGAGGAATTTTCCCCCATCCACACGAAAATGTCAGATCCAGCATCCAGCATATAGCACTTGTTTGACTCGAGAATTTCTCTGCCCAACAGGTTACTTTCACATGGAAGTAGTTTTCCCTGGGCTGTAATCCTGCTAAAAAGAAAGCTGTTAGTCAACTAAAATATTTGTTGCCTAAACAGGATAGGTTGCATAATATTGACAGAATGTTATGCAGAATATTGTAAAACTAATTGAAAATGTTTCTTTCCTTTCCTCATGTACATACTTTAGTTGTACATACTAGGGATAACAAACAATATACGAACTTCTCTACTTATACTCACATGGTATTAGGCAGTTCTCATCATCACTTTGCCATATCAATAAGGTAAGTTGAGTGACAGAAAACTGAACAGTTGTATGCAAATCGAATGACTACTTGCACACATACAAGCACACACATTTCACATTCTATCAAAATTTAAACCAATGATCTTGGAGGGGAAAAGTTGCTGGATGCAGAAAGATTGTTGACAAGCATTAAGAAAGTTTGGTATTTAGATGCCATTACAAAGTCTTGGTAATTTCCAGAAGGACGATAAGTTATTGAAGATACTGATACAAAAGTAAAACTAAACTGACCAGAATAGGCGCACAGATGAATTTTCATGTTGTTTCTGAACACTGGAACTCAAATCCCGTGGGATGGGAGCATAACCACCAAACATACTCCAGAATTCACCAACATCTGCATCACCAACCAATTTCC
Source organism: Erythroxylum hondense (assembly GCA_029829435.1). Taxonomy (NCBI): domain Eukaryota; kingdom Viridiplantae; phylum Streptophyta; class Magnoliopsida; order Malpighiales; family Erythroxylaceae; genus Erythroxylum; species Erythroxylum hondense. The sequence continues at coordinate 40,939,711 of JANKYF010000008.1, forward strand.
CATCCTCTGCAGCATCAAAACAATTGTTATGATGACATCCTTCTTACACGAGAAATGAAGAAGTGAAGAGTGACAAAAAGAGATTCTCACCTATTGTTGTCACCTCACAGTTGCCTCCATGTTTGTGCTCCTTGATATACTGAACAACCTCTAAAGCTTTAGCTCTTTCCTGTATGCTGGAGTTGCAGCCACTAAAGATAAAAATGTTTGATGCAGTATCAAGTATAAATACTTCATCATGGTTCAAAGATGACCGAGCAAAAGGCACCTGTCAACATGCACATTACCAAAAGGTATGCGTTGACTTACACGTAATCGTAGACAACTATCATTCAGAAACTTCCAAAGTATGAGATCTTACCTCTTTCACAGAGACAGCATGGTCTCCCTTGCATGTATACAAGCTGACTTTATAAGCTTTACTATGCACATTTCCAGGCAGAGAAGAGTATACGCCTTCAATAGGTATAATACAAGGCTTGAAGTATGACAAGAACTTTTCTGTTTCTTGGCCCTGAACTTCCCTATACTGTACTGCACAGGACCCTAAAGCTGAATCCAATTCAAGAGCTTTATCTGATGCCAACACAGATTCCACCTGCATATACGGTAAAGAGTCACCTTAGAAACTCCTATAGAAATTCATTCTATCAATCATTAAGTGTCTAGTAAGCCATCTGCAATTTTAACACTGATAAGACCACTACTCTCTTGACAATTTTTCCATCTGTCTTATTGTAACGGGAACAAAATCAAATTACAATCTGTCTGAGAGGAATCTGATTCTCAATCCTACGCACCTTACACATTGAATATTCGGCTCTGCTGAATTATCATCAATTGAAACTTCAGTTAAATTGGCTAACCGTATTCAGTATTACTATTGAGCATGCATTAAGTTAATTGATATGCAACAATTTAAAGCTGATATGTGTGAAATAGACAACATGGAATTGGAAGGGGATATAGACCTCGTTCGCATACTTTCCCAGCCAATAATGCACATCATATCGAGGAGGCCCGCATTTCGGGAAAATTGTCTGTCTCCAGAAATTAAAAACAATATATTAAATCCCAACAAAAATTATTTAGCGACCAAAATTAAAAGATTAATTAACCCAGATGGTGACTTTTAAGTAACACAACACAACTAATTCAACTCAACACGACACATTTTTGTCCAACAACGACTTACTTTAAGAACTAAATACGCATTTCCCGCGTAGAACTTGCCGTGCATAGATTTCGAGACGCGAACCAATTGGAGATTCTCGACGCACCAAATCTCAACACCACTAAGCGTAAGAATATAAGATAAGGAACCGAAAATAAGCCTCTTTCCTCTTTCTTTTTTTAATTAAAACATTAAAGAAAATGAAAAGACAAAGGATACGGTTTGGTCCCCGAACCATGAAAGGCCGAGTCGACGTCGTTAGAGAAGCGAGACATTTAGTTTTAAGAATCAAAGCCGGGACAATCAAGCTCCGTTAGTCGTAGCCGGAGTTGAGATCTGAAGAAATTTGCGGGTGAGATGGTGAAGAAACTTAGAGAACTGCAAAGCAGGAGTTTGGTCGTTAAAGCTAATTATGGAGAAGACGAAGAAAGAAAGGGGAAGAAAAGAAACTGCACCAAAGTTAAGTTTGGGAGACAGAAATTAGAATTAAATTATTAACTTGTCTTAATGTTGAAGGCAGCTAATCACGAGGGCCCACAATCCTCCTCTTTTTAAGTTCCCGCTCATTACTTTCTCACTTGCCATGAGCGATGGAACTCGCTCAAATAGTCTTCTAAACTGCGATTACTTGATGAATCTTGCATGCTCTATAGCTGGGATTGGGTTTATAATTAAGGGAATACCGTATGTGCATAATCCGGCATTGCACTGGAACAAACGAAAAAGAAGTCATAATTGAGACTGAATGATGAATGACTTTCTCGTGCTCTGCTCTTTTTGTTTCTTCCTCGTTGTCGTGAATCTCAACATCATTAGATCGTCGTATCATAGCATGAATAAGTTACGATAGGTTTTTATATTGTCCGCCCCTCCCCAACCTTTTTGCTTTTTTCTTATTTCACGTATTAAGATCTTATTGTCAAGAAGTCGGGACATGATTTGATCTCGAATGTAACATAATAACTACAAAAAAATTTGTTCGATTATTTAGAGCTAAGATTACTTAACGAAATATTTTCATATTTTAGTTTATAAAATCAACTAATTCTTAGGTAAGAAAAAATATAATGTGTGCTAATATTTTTATATTATATCACTATTTTGTCTAAATAAAATAACAATTAATAACAGTTTAAAGACAATATATATATATATATGTACATAATAAAGAAAGACTTCAAATAATTATGTCATCAAACTATAATCAATTAATTGATTGGTTATAACCATAAATCAACAATCTTCCAATTGCATTAAATCAATCGTTTTAAATATCTTAAAACATATCTCTATATGATGATTATGCTATTATTGACATAATGGTTTTGTGAAAGGGTTTTACGATATTCTCAAGCACTTGCTTAAATCTCACACATTTTTGATCAGTTATCATTATAACTGAGATAAATTACTTAAATATATGCTTGGATCTTTTATGAGACCTTAACTCCTTTCAACGAAAGGAACTATATCAAGTTCATTAAAAACTTATTAATCCATTTATTTATTTTCACTAAGTAAAAAATGTATTATTGTCTAATTAGCAATTAATGATATATTAGAATATTTTCAATCTTAAAATAATATTTTTCTAAGTAAATTATACCTTAATTAGGATTTATTTATAAAGTTAACAATTATATAACTTTAAACTTAAATATCAACTAATACATAGAATAATAGTCATCTTTAATACTTCATAAGTTTCAGATATCTCAAACACCAAACACCTTTAGTATATTATATACATATTTGAATTTGGAATAGGAAAACAAATTCCTTATATATCTCTATGGATTTATTTCTCATTATTAAGTTGGTCTCTCTTTTTATTGGTAAATATTAAGTTGTTCTCTTTTTCATATCTAATGTGAATACAAAATTTAGATTCAACATTATATAAAGTCCAAGGCATGGCAATAAATAAATTGTTGAGTAAAAGTAGTTAATCTAACGTTATATAAATAATTTATATGTATTAGATCAAAAGGGACTTATGTTTAATATAAATGGTAAGAATACAAAGCTAGATAAGCTAGAGTATCCTTTATGCCATTTTAGTTAAATCAATATAATGAGAATCATAAATTTCATAATAGGACATATGTATCATTTTAATTATGAATCATATTAAACTTATGGAATTTCTTGGGTTGAAAGATAACCAAATTGACCTTTAGGGAAAGGATTATGATGGTATTTATTAAATCTTATACACGAGTCATTTTAGATGTAATCACAATTCATAAAAAGATTATACTTGTATTTCATTATATTACCGACGACTTTATATAATGTAGCCATATATATTAAATGAAATATTGATTTAAATTTTTTTAAAAATTTAAAATATTTAAATCTAAGTATAAATTAAGCGTAGAGAATGTTGAGTTTACTTCACAACTAAATTATATAATAGTATGGATTTATGTAAGAAGGAAAGTGCAATATGAGATATTTTAGGATG
>JANKYF010000008.1:41142598-41152673 GCA_029829435.1 Erythroxylum hondense
TGAAACTTTACAATTAAGTCCAACTTGATTAAAATATTTTTGCTCTCTTCAACTTATTCTTTATACGAGTCTCGTTAGATTCTCAAATATGTTTACAATAGATACAAATTATAATCCTAAATTATATTTAGGATTAGATAAATTAAAATACTTTAATTTATCTATAATTATCTAATTAAATAATTTATATCTATAGATTAAGATTTGTGTTTAACAACACATCATAACTACCAAATATTTACAAATGTTAAAATGGTTTTGACTAATTTTTCTATGCATGATATTTATAGTATAATTCAATCATTTCATTATAAAATGTTTCGATTAGACAGAAAACATATAATTAATATCTACTTTATTTTAAGTCCAATCATGTTAGTTTTCTATCATTAGCTATTGATTCAATTAATGATATTTATAAATTATCTACAAAACATCATTTCACCTTAACCAATGATTTTTGAATCAATACTAATCAAGAATAATGAAACATTCTCCTCCATTATTTTAGGATGATTATTAATCCAATCTTTATTACTCAACTACCTATATATAGTTTATGTTACATCCAATGACTATCGGTTGAACTATCCTTAACTAAAACAAGTTATAAGTAGTATAAAAATATAACAATTCCTATACATGATAAATTTGGAGATTTCAAGTCAAAGAATTACTTATACAATCATCACATTGAGAATCATAGACATATAAGTAATGCTCTTGATAGTTTTTTTTATATAGGATCAGATTAGTGAACCTGTTCTCTAATATGCATCTACACGTTTGTTTAAATATCTCCATACTTTAATTTATAAGATCGATCACTTCCTTTATAAGGAAAACAATATATGTGCTAGTCTTTTAACATTCCATTAATCTCTAATCTTAATAGAGCAATAACTAGGAACATTTAGGAATTATACATAAATGCAATGTAAATTTAATAATTATAATATTATAATAATTTTATTTGCAATGTATAATTATCTCATGGACTTTATCATATACATATAAATATCATCATCATCATCATCATCATCATCATCATCATCACACCCAATCTAAAGTTCCAAAATAAAGCGAGGTCTGGGGAAGTCTGATAGTATGCAGCCTTATCCTTATATAGTAGAGAGACTGTTTCCGATAGACCTGTATAGAAATGTGACAATAAAAAAATGATGTGGGTTAAAAAATAAATAAGTAAAACTGATACGCTAAATTATTATGTAAATAAAATTACAATAGAATGTCTTTAAATTATTTTGCCACTTAACTATAACCAACCAATTAGTTACAAGGCATAAATTAATAGTTGGACAGATGACTATGCAGATGTCTTTGAGAAATTGAAGCAGCCCATTGCATCGAAACTATAGTGTTGTGATTTTCAAACCTTTGAAGTTCATACTGATGTACTAAGCAAAGCTAAAGACATTTAGGCATTTAAAGGCAAGAAACTCAACGAAACTGAATAGAGTTATTATGGCCATGAAAAAGAAATGGTACGAGTAAAACGTGCATATCTGTAGGGTACAAATTCATTCTTGCGAAGGGAAAATGTTGCCGATTCCTTGCTTAAAATACAACAAGGTTATCAACCAAGGAAGCTCAATAACAAAGTCCTTGGTAGATTATAAATCTACATAGGAGCACAAATTACGGAAATGCAACCAATTGACTAATTTCCTAAGTTCGAGAGAAGCGTTTATTGCCTATTTCAACCTACCCAAAATTGAGACAGATTTAGTGGATAAAACTTGAGAATGTGATGAAATTGTCATTTGGTATAAGAAGTGCAGGATGACGCTACCGAACGTTATTAAATTGAAGATGAGATCCTTGTTAGCAAATTGTATAGCCAAGAACATTTACTTTATATTTTTCTGGAGTAATATGGAAACTAAAAATTGAGTAGCAAACAACATTTACGTTAAGTTTTTTTTTTAGTAATAAGAAAATCATAAATTGAAACAGAAAATCTGAATGATGTCACTTTATTTGAATTTGGTGTACATACTAATCTTTATTTTATTATGAATTCTTAATGATGTTAAATAAAATTGATTATTGTTCAATGAGATTTCTCTCATTTTTGATATAGCAATTTTAACCTATCATCAGTCATTTTCTATCCCAACCATATCCCAGGGCACATTTTGATCCGAGATGAAACCAAATTCAAATACTGAAATCAACGTCTTCTTTCCTTGTCATAGAACAAACTCTTCTATTTGAAGATAAACTTACCAGAAAAGAATGGCAGACTACAATATTTTATCAGTTTTAAAAAATGACGACTCTGCAAGATCAATGGCACGAGCCAGAGCAGCAACTTTGTTCTCGCACTCTGTGTGTTCATCTGCGGGATCACTGTCAGCAACAATACCAGCCCCTGCCTGGAGATGAGCAACCCACTCCCGATGTTTGCTCACATCCTTGTATGAGGACATCGTATCATAACAGAAGTTTGTAGGAAAGACCATTGTCCTCAGAGCAAGGGCAATGTCCATGTCACCAGAAAATGATATCCAACCAAACCCACCACTATATGGCCCACGTCGTGTTACTTCTAGCTGATCAATCAACTCCATAGCTTTCACCTGCATTGCAGGAGAGCTAACAGTGAGATAAAGAAAGAAACTTCAACCAGTGCAGGGCATAGAATCAATTATCTTGAACGACCAAAATCTAATAGACACATGAACATCTACAAGTCAGGGTTCACAAATGTCTTCATCAGAAGAATAATAAACGCATGAATGAAAGTAGAAGAAAGGTAGCAAAACAATAATCTTCGGTTTATGTCCAGGTTCACAAATGTCTTGATCAGAAGAACAATAAATGCATGAATGAAAGTAGAAGAAAGGTAACAAAACAATACCTTCAGTTTGCATCAAGGTTCACAAATTCTTGATTAGAGGACTATTAAATACACGAACGGAAGTAGAAGAAAGGTAGCAAACCAATACCTTAGGTGCTCCACTAACAGTACCAACAGGCAATGCAGCACGCAAAACATCCCAGCTATTTAGATTATCAAACATATCTCCAGTAACCTGCAAACGCAAGAACCATAGCGTAAGGTGAGAAAGTACTGCTACAATCACTAGTAATCGTGAATTTATAAACTGCAAAAACAGATGCATACGGTTGAACTGATGTGCATAACATGAGAATATCGTTCAATATTCATGAGCTTTTCAACTTTGACGGAACCAGGTTTGGAGACCTGCACAATACCAATGCCTTGAGCAATGATTAACTTCTTTTCGGATTGGCTGAATCTATAGAAGAGAAATTTTATTTGATATTTCTCCTTCAATAGCTCAGCTCATAAACAGCAGAGTATAGCGTGTACTAAGCCTAAGCAACAATCCTATAATTGGAACTAAAACCAAGTTGATAAGTAAGCAAACCTTTCCCACGTCATTCCTTCCTAAATCAACAAGCATTATGTGTTCTGCACATTGCTTTTCATCATTTAAAAGCTCCTTTTCCAGCATTAAATCTTCCTTTGGTGTCTTCCCCCTTCTAACAGTTCCAGCAAGAGGTCGATTTGTGATTTTATTCTGTGGAAACATGTTAGTATATAAGCAAAATAAAGACAGGAATAGAGACCTCCATTTTCTGTCATATTATTACATTAGCTAGTGATTACCTTCTTTACACGTGTGAGAATTTCTGGACTTGATGCAACTAGTATGCACCCTCTAGCCTGATGACAAGCAAGCAAGAAAGTACTCAAAATTGTAATTTTAGGCTAAATTCAACAAATGTAACAAACCTGTAAATAAGTCATATATGGACTTGGATTAACAATCCTTAAGGCTCTGTAGATCTCAAATGGGTCTGCAAATGTTCGACGCTCAAAACGCTGACTCAACACAATTTGGAATATATCACCAGCCAGGATATGCTCTTTAGCCTGCAAAACTGCCCCCTTGTATTCTTCACTTGTCATGCTCGACACCTTTAATTTGGATCCAAATAGATGAGTGAACAAACTAATTGAACCAGCAGGTAGCCTTGGTCTGAAATTGAGAATGAACTAACCATTATGCATGGAACTGGTTAACATAAAAAAAAAAGTAATGAAACGTGAGATATAAAATCGTCTACTCACAGAGGGATATTATGCACTCTAGATACTAAATTTTCCAAACGATTCACTCCATCATTAAAGGCCTCTTCAACTGAAGAATACTGCTCCAATTGCACCCAGTGTATTACATATGCTTTCTGATGTCAAAAAGAAGAAAACAATTACAAAACAAATTTTCAATTTCTACATTATGTCTTTGTGTATATGTTTTATCAATTTGATCATATACATCTTATTTCTTGAATCATCCACATTTGATTCCTTCAATTGTATCCATTATCTGACATAAGGAGCAAATATAATCATACAGCATTATTGCAGCAATGAATTACTTAGTGAAGCTAAAATGAGAACTTCCAATTCATTTGGACAAAGAAAATAATCAAATCAGATAAGGGAAGGGAAGAGATTTGTAGAATAAAGTTATTAACAATCATAATTTGTCGGCAGGGTGAAAGAGAAAAGAACCTGATTCAGTTTACGAACTACAAAAGACATTCATGGAAAATATTGTAGTACCTTTTCCACGTGATCAAACACAAGTACATCATCATAGAGGCCAAGATGTATGTCAGGGAGATTCCTGTCATCTAGAGGGGCGTCAGAGAAAGGGAGCTTTTTTTTCTCCACAAACCGCACTGTGTCATAGGAGAAATAACCGACCCAGCCACCTGGCAAGCGATAGATGAACTTCTAGATTAGTATACCTAGTATAAAGCCTCAATGTTTGGGAGTTGAATCATAGCATAGAATGGATAATATCTTATTTACATATGTGCATAATGCCCCTATCATAAACATTAGCACAATACTGCAAAACCTAAAGTTTGCCTCTACATTGCAGCTCTAACATTGCAATAAGCAAAACTTAAACAAGTGTGTGCAACAAAAAATCCTTAATTTAGGGGTAACAGATGCAAAACCAAAATGAACACTAATAAAGAAAAATCAATTCTCTTAAAGAGTACAAAACATAACTGCAATGCAAACAAACATATCGAATTAGTTATATGAATGCTTCTCTTACCACAGAACACATCTGGAAGCTCATCAATAAGTTGTGGTCTCCATCTATCCATGATTCTCTTAGGAATCACCATGGGATCCTCAACAATCTCTTCAGTTCTACTCCCTTCATGATGATCCAAAATAGTAACCATGTTTTCTTTTGCCACAATCTCTATACTTGGCTGAGCGCCTATTATACTATACCGGCCCTAAGACAATTTATCAAAAGCAAACTTACAAAATTCGTGTAACTTGTAAGAAAAAGATCTGGTGTAAACTAAAGGCCCTACCACAGTAGAAGCATCGAGACCAGGCTCTACAGATTCAAACAGGAAGCTTGGAGCATCTCTATCATCTTCCTTGACAAGGCAACGGTAAGCTAGCACAGGAGTAAGGTGATCAGAGAAGATGCATCTGTATATAGGTATCAAGTTGCCCTTTGTGGAAGCTTCCTGAAACTTATCAATGTCGACTGGAGCAAATAAAAAGAGAACTCGAAATCAATGGACGGTCTAAAGCAGACAAATCCAACAGATAAGAATCTCACATTGATCAATTTTCAACAAGATAATTCAATTCAATCTACAATAGGTGAAAGAAAAGAATGCAATTCCCAATCTAAACCAGAACTGATCATATATGGTCGCTTACGAAGCAAAACAGATAAGCAAAAAGAAGAAAAATGATACCGAAAGAGTGAGAAGTTGAAGCAGAGCATTTGAGGGTGGGGAAACGAGAAGACTTGAAGCAGTCGGAAACGGCGTGAGAAGAAGATACACGTCCGTTAAAGGAAACGGAGAGGGATGAAGCAAGGCGGAAGAATGAAGAAGGCCGTTGAATGCCTAGGGTTTTTTCCATAGCTGCTACAGAGGCGGAGGAGGAGGAGACGATTTTGAAGTAATCACTCGTCAGGAAGTAGGGAAGACTGTGAGTATTTGTGTCTTGTCAATCTAAATTATAAACAAATTGCTTTTTGGACTTTGCTGAACTCAGGATTTGACTTGTCGGCTAAGCACAAAACAACTGAAAAGATATCATAATCAACTGAAAAGATATCATATCTTGGCATTCTTTACATTGCATATGATTCTTATTTAAAATTTTGCCTATTAACTACTTTTTTTAAAAATGCCTTTTTAATAACCCAATTTCATTTTTAAATTTTCATAAATCAAAAGTATATGAATAAATATTTAATAACCCAATTCCAATATATTCGCAATTGAATTGAATTAAGTGACTATATAAATATCTAAATTGACTTGAAGTGACTATACATTATATCTACATCAAAGGCATGTTTATCGTGTGAAAAGAAAGTACGGATCATAAAATAAAATTAAAATTATTTGGGAGAGAACAAAATATCTTTTCATAACCACTCCTGTACAAGTCCATCACATGCGGGACGGGTCTTTTGTCTCCTTTTTTGTATTTTTTGGCTTGTATCATAAATCTCATGTTTTAATTTATATGGGTTTGATAACATGCAGATCACATGCAGAGGAAGTCACCGACTTTGTAGCGTTATCTTTGCTGACTATTTCTTCTTAAGCTTCCAACTCCATACTCTTCGGTCACTTCTATCTAGGGCTTTGCTTTCCTCACTTCCACAATGGCTGTGAAGCCAACCAAGGCACAGAAGAAGACCCAATACGACCAGAAGCTCTGCCGTCTCTTGGACGAGTACTTACAGATACTTATCGTCGGGGCAGACAATGTCGGGTCGAACCAGCTCCAGAAATAAGGCAGGGTTTACGTGGCCACTCTGTGATCCTCATGGGAAAAAACACTACGATTAAGCGTTCCATCAAGATCCATGCTGAGAAGACCGGCAATGAAGCTATCAGCATCAGCAAGCTTATACCTTTACTTGTGGTACTTTTGATCATACTTGGCTTCTCTTTTTCGGTAACTTTCTTCATATAAGAGCCGTATCTACAGCCAAGTTCGATTGCTTTGGGAACATAAAAGAAAAATAAGGTGGTTCCCTTTAGCTTTCGTTTATGATCTTCTCGTCTTGTGCTTCTTGGTTTTATTGCATTTCCTTTTACGGTTAGTACTTATTTCGAAAGTTGGCTATCGGCTTCCAGTTTCAGAACACTCCCGATTATGGAAATGTTCAAGTTTTGAGGACTAAGCTTGTTCTCTTGTGATCTGCTTATTTATATTAGGGAAACGATGTATTGGTATTTACCAAGGGTGACCTCAACCTCAAGGAAGTTAGAGAAGAGATTTCCAAGGTACCAAAGTTCAATAGCTGTGTGTTCTTCGCTATTACATTCCGTACAAATATATAGTCTTTTCGAAGGTATAATTTGAAAGATACTATTTTTAGAATCTTTGCATCATTCGCCGGGTTATACTAGTGGATAATCTGAAAGATGTTTCCAAATGTTGAGAATCACATTGCATGAAATGCTGTATGATTTTAAAAATGATTGATGGTAACAAAAACAAACGTGAACGTGGGTGTGGCACGGTGAAGTGGGAGTGAATTGTTGATTTTATGAACATTTTGGTTCTACTTCTAACAGGTTGGTGAACCGGCACGGGTTGGCCTCGTCGCTCCAATCGATGTTGTTGTCCCTCCCGGAAACACTGGACTTGACCCTTCCCAGACTTCCTTCTTTCAGGTTTTCACTGATTAATAGTTTATATACATAGTTACACATGCTGATTCTTAAGTTCTTCTAATCAGGTTCTGAACATTCCAACGACGATCAACAAGGGCACTGTGGAAATCACCATTGCTGTGGATATCATCAAGAAGGGTGAGAAGGTGGGATCATCAGAGGCTGCACTTCTCTCTAAGCTTGGGATAAGACCGTTGTCCAATCTGTTTATGATGGGGGTTCAGTTTTCAGCCCCGAGGAGTTGGATCTTTCTCGAGATGATATTGCAGTCAAGTTTGTGTTTCTTCTCTTTCTCTTGCTGTCTCCTATCCAACAATTGCTGCTGCAACTCACATGCTCATTAATGCCTACAAGAACCTGCTTGCTGCCGCCGTGGCCACAGATTACTCTTTTCCGCTTGCTGAGAAAGTTAAGGAGTACTTGAAGGTATGCGTAGTTTCTATGAATGTACTCTTGACCGCTCATTACTGTAATAATGACTTGGGTTTGTCTTAAAAAACGATTTAAGGATCCAAGCATATTCGCCGCAGTGGCACCAGTTGGGGGTGGTGCAGGTGCAGCAACAGCAGTTGCCCCGGCCTCCGCCACCAAGGAGGATAAGAAGGAAGAAGCCGCTGAGACATGGTGGCTGGGCTGTTCGACTGAGTGGATAATTAGTTGGATTGGAGACTTTTGAATTGAACTCTAGCCATGCTCTTATCTTTTCAGTTACGTCTTTAGTATATAGTTATCGTATGCATGGATGAGTTAAAATGATGTGAATTATTGTGGTATATATCTATCAAACTAAGAATATATATGTGAGGGCAAGTCCGTAATAAACCATGTTGATGTTGCAGCTGCTCTTCATATCAAAATACCCTCAGTGTTTGTTCTTCAAATTTAAAGTAGGCAAGATTTAAATATCAATGATAGAAGGCTACAAGATTCTTCAGGAGCCTCCACCTATGATCCAGCTTCTTCTAGCTCAGGACCAGCAATAATTTTTATATCTGCGTCAGTTAAGCTAGAAAAGACAGGTTGCCAAAATGATAGAAGGCTATGGATTGAGATATATTTTTTTAATATTAATTTTATAACAATTTATTCGTTCGAAATTCAAGTACAACCAACATCATATATTTAATAGCAAAGAACAACTGATAAGATTTACAGTTTATCAATGAATTTGTATTTGACTTCTTCCAAGCAAACTCTGGCATGTGGTATTCCACCCCATCCCAGGTCAACCATGCGGTTTGGGCTTTTTACTTGTTCCACTCCACTATCTCTGTATAAATTTCGGCATCTGACATTTGAAGGCAGACGCTGAATTGGATTCAAAGTACGGGGAATCAAATTAGACGCTATATCTGGAAACCGCAAATCCCTTAAATGCCTGTTGTTGGTTCCAGAAACAATAACAAAGGACCATAATGGAGGTTGAAGAAGAGACCTGCCTTTTGTTTGATTAAAAGGATTTACTGGAGACAATTCCTAAACAAACGGACTCCCTGCCCAAATCAGGGGACTTATGGTGAGCAAAAATCAGAATAACACAAAATAAAATTTTACTTTTATTCTTATTCCATACCTGCAACGCAAAAGTAATATCTGCTTCATCTACTTTTAATGCCACTCTTTTTGATCTCTCATCACGAGATTGACCTACTTTCAGAAGCCCCTGCACAGATATTTTAGCAGATAAAATGTTGAAATTCAATTAAATCATAACTGATAAAATACTATGGATTATCATATTTGATACAAAATACAATTATATTCTATATATTTCTAGAGTTGTGTTATATAGACAAGATTTTTTATCAGGTACAATATGCTAGACAGCCAGATCGTTAAAATTCACCTGATCATTTAGCACTCCACACATGCTCGTAAATTCCAAATTTCCAACTGGTGGTATCATTGTTGACTTGCAGATGTCCACATAATGTTTATTGAGCTGCAACCATTTTACAATACATCAGATGCTATTCATAGTTCTTCACGGCAACTCTTAATACAAAATTGAAAGGTACATACCTCTCCAAGTGTAGAATCCTTCTTTCCTCTGCGGAAGGTTTTCACAGCAGAGCAAAGAATCATCTGAGCTCACAGACAATTGAAATATTGTAAAAAACTTAAGACACAAGAAGAGGATCCCAAACGGAAAAACCCATCCGAGTTTTGACTTACTATAATTGACAACTATGTTTTCAGGAATTAGATAAACTTACTTGTTGATGCTGAGGAAGGGATTGTATGGTATCCACTATAGGTGTCCTGTATGCCTTGGACAATGCAGCAGCCATATGATCAATTCTCACCTGCAGAGGAGTTTTAGAGA
>JANKYF010000008.1:41270640-41290067 GCA_029829435.1 Erythroxylum hondense
CTCTAAATTTTAGAAATTCATAGACACCAAAATCACTCAATTCGGACCTCTATAGGTCCAATTATTGTTAAAACACAGACCAAAAAAATAATTACTCGGTCCCCTCACTTTGACCTAATCAATCTACATCAATTTTATCTCTAAAATCTCACAATTTTACATAGAAATAAAATTAAATGTCTTACGACTCTGATGCCTCAAAAATCGGGTCAATCGAAAGTCGTATTAAAAAGTTATTCACAAAAGAATGGGAAAGGGACAAAATAAATAACAGAAATTAAAAAATAATAATTAAATTTAAAAAAATGGGCTGAGTGCGGCTTCGCCCTTGCGAGACGACGAGCTTTCAGCTGCCCTCGCGAGGAGCGAGCTTCCACCAAATTTTTTTTTTCTTTTTTCAATTCCACTTATTTCTTTCTCTCCTTTCACAAAACCTATCTTTTCACACAAGTAACCAAAAATGATAAATAAGGTTTCATTGGAAAGATCACAAAAAACCCTACAAGTTTCGTGAAGGACTCACAAATCAATTTAACCCCTAAGGGTGTCAAAAATGCAATTAAAGTTACTGCCCAAATAAGTGTCATCCTAAACAGTAACCCAATTTCGAAAAATCATCATTTCCTATTCCATTAGCCAAAAATTCCGAGCATTATATCAATAAAAAGATAAGAACACATTCTACAACTTTCATGAACGACTTGGAAGCAAATTCAACCTCTAAAAAGGTCAAATGCTCAATCAAAGTTTCTGCCTAATCACTAACATCCAAAACAGTACCACAATCTTCTAAAAATCATAACTTCCTATCCCATTGTCCAAAAATTTCGTACTTTATATCAATGAAAAATTCAGAACACAATCTACAACTTTGATGAAAAACATGGAAGCCAATTCGACCTCTAAAAGGGTCAAATTCCCACATGATTGTTGCTTCCCTGTTTTATATTGTTAAAAATCACCTAAATCATATCCACATTTCAATCACTCATAACTATCAATTCCAATATCGAAAAATAACATATTTCATGGCGATAGAAAGCTATCAAGAAGAGCTACAACTTTAATGAAGACCAACTTAGCAAAATCAGCCTAAATCAATCTAGAAAAATTCCCAAAGTTTCAGATCACAAAAATCAATTCTGGAATTACTGTTCATACCTACACACATTGCCACTTTCAAATAAAAATTAAGAACCCTTCAAGCCAAAATTGGACAGCACCTCTTTCACAAGAATTCTAGCCAAACTCTTCAAGTTTAATTCAAGCTAAACCTTATCTCAATTTCATAACCATATAAAAAGTTATGATCAAATCTTTGAAACATACACAAATCCAATTTTTCAAATTCTCAACCTAACTCAGTTGCTACCTCTTCCATACCATTTCTAAACCAATTCTCACTCAATTCACTTCATATATCCACCATAACTAACTCACAACTTATCCTTAAATTTTAGTCCACAAAATTGCAGCACACACACTCAATCATCTTCCTTTAATATCCTCTTATCTTTATTCACTAAAATCAATCCAAAACAACTCAATTTACCTATACCATATTCAACATCATTCATTAACTTCTACCTCATCAATCATCAATCAACCAAGGAAATAACATACCCATATACACCAAACACAATTTCATGCAATTAATGCACAAGACATCACAATTAATGCATTTAACTACCAATTTATACATAAAGCACAATTCTTACCTATTAAACTTCCAAAATCACAAACCCTCTACTTCTCTTCACCACCCACGTTCATCATCCTCTTAAGGGGGGAAGGTTTATGCTAGGCTTTTTAGGTGAGCTAAAGGAAGAGGAAGCAAGGTGAAAGGAGGAGGAAAAGATGTGCAAACTTTCAAAAGCACCAAAGAAGAGGAGAGCTACGAAGATGGAGAAAAATCACACTTAAATCACCTTTAACCCTTTCTAAGAAGAAGTATCGTGAATAGCCAAAGAAAGTAGGACTTTCATTAAATCTATACATCATGGTGGCATGTTAGGTAAGTGACAAGTGTCACTTGCCACATGTCACATGCCTAAGCCTTCACTAGTGTCTTTCCCATTAAAATTCCAATTTCTACTCAAAATTTTCACCAAAATTTCAATGGCTCAATTTAATAAATCCTACAGTCATTTATCTAAATTTTTAGTGCCATTGGACAGTCATTTCTACTATCGGTAAACCACCAGTCTGCCACTTGGTATTTTCCTAGTCCGAAAAAGTACCCCAAAATTTTCAGAAAAATTTCTAAAATTTTACAAAAATTCAAAACTCACAAAGATCCAATCCAATTTAATTTTCAAGCACAAAAATTATATTTTTCACAATAAACACATTAGAGACATATATACCAGGAAATGTCATGAATGCATGTACAATCATTACATGTGCAAACTTCACTATTCACATGTATATATGAATGCATGAACATAGAAAAACAATTTTAAACACTCCTAACCCGTTCCAAATTGCTATTTTACCCTTCCCATCGGTGATGGGATGTTATATGTAAAGGTCCGTTTAATAGACTTAATGTATGTTTAACGGACATGCACTGGGTTGGGGACATTTTTAGACCTAAGAAGGTCCGTTTAATGGACCTAATGTCTGTCTAACGGACATATGTGACCTCCAAAACCTTTCCAATGGTTCCTACATCAATTCTAACATCATGTTCACTCATAATCTTCCCAAATTCACTTCTTCTAATGAAATGTCACTCCTTAAACATTCAATTACCAATTTGATTACATTAAACTCCCAAATCTGAACTCAAATGACTCATCACGTACAACAAATTCTCATTATTACCATAGCTATTCTGCATATACATCCTATGCAGCATCACCATCTATAATGATCATATCTCTTAACTTCGATGTCCAAAAATTTCATACTTTATATAGTTGGAAAGCTAGAAGGATAAGCTACAACTTTAATTAAGAAAACTTTGGTTAATTCTAACTAGATAGATGAAGTTTTTCCCTTGAGTTCAGAACACAATTTCTACACCCATGAAAACTTGCAAAATGCAATATCTCTTCATATCAATTCAATTACTAAGTACTTATTAAACTCTTAAATCTCACCTTAAATGATTCATCCCATACAACCTGTCAAGTCTCTAACATGCTATTCTAAAACTAACAACAATTTGCAATCTCAATGAAGAAGAATATGCACATACACATTGCTCTTCCACAACCCTCATACTCAACCTTTAAAATAACATAATCATACACAAAAAGGAAATCCTCAAATTCTCATTCTTATTACTAAGCAAAGTATATATTTGAACAAGCTTTACTTACATATCAACATACACATCACTAACTTAATACAAATACAAGTGGATGCTCAATGTTTGACGTCCTTAATAAGCTATCCAAAAGTGTTCGGACTAGTTTAGTGCAAAAGCTAACTATCTCGGAGTTTGTCCAATTGCCTTGCAAGAATTGCTAACTTTCTCGTTCTACACCTAAGGAAGGAATAGTGGGGTGAGTTATACAACTCAGTGGCTAATGTATTTATAGCCATAAGCAATTGACTACAAATTCAAGCATATGTACATATATATCTAGCAATTCAATATGTAACAATTCAAACTCACAACTCATATTTAACAAAATATCATCACCTAAAACATAACATGAAATTATCCATCAAAACATAACACTTAATTATGCATCATGCTCATCAAATCAATGATGAAATGCACAAAAAATGATTCGAGAGTTCCGTGGAACGTAACAGATAAATCAAAGTTTACACCGTGAACAAAATGAGTCCAATTTCTCATGATCACGTAGCCTTTAGTGGGCAGCCGGGAGAAGGCTATAGATCAATGTGCACGTGACTAACGAAATGAGTTCCTCTCTTACCTAATCACAAACAAATTCATGCTCAATTTAGTCAATCACAAATTCATAGTCTCATGCTTCTTTTTCTTATTCTTCTTTTCATTTATACAAATATCATAACCTTTTTCAAGGTGTAATATAGTCATCAATCATCAAGCAATTTCCAACATTCACAAACAAGTCAAATTCAAGCAATCAACATACACACATAGGCAAGAATTTGCTCAATTTCACAACAACCATAAATACATTACCTACCTAATTTGCTCAAAAATCCAACTCAAGTTTGTCTTTCCTCTTGCTCTTGGGTAGGATTCTCTTGGTTTCCTAAAACAATCAAGATTCCATTCAAAACAACATTCTAATAAAATTCATAAACTTCAAAAATCACAAAATTGCAATAAACACAAATTAAGCTCAAATATAACCTATCCATAGTCCATCTAGGTTAGAAAACCCAAGACCTAGTTTAGAAACCCTAAAATCAATTGAGTTCTCTTAATTCATCTTCTTCTAACATAAACCTTTCATTCTCTACACGAAATCCCTTTCTCTCTCTAACTCCTTCTTTAACAAAGCAAGAAGAAAAAGATGAACTTAACTTGACAAGAAGATTTCCTCTTCTTTTTCCTTCTTCTTTCTTTCTTTCCCACGATTTTCTCTTCGTCTTCCTTAGCTTCTACGATTCTTCTTCTTCTCCATTCTTTTTTCACTTTTTTTTGTCTCTTTTCTTCCCTTTCTCATGACTTCTCTCTTCTTCTCTCTTAATTCAAGACAACTTTTGTCTTGTTTTTCCCAAATTGCCCCTCCACTGTTTTACCGTTCAAATTTTACCCTTCCTTCTTTTAACTTAAGTCTACGAACTCTATTAAATCTAATACCTCACTTAATCCTAATTTAATTCTAAGATTACCCTTCTAAATTTCTAATTCAACTTATACTCATCAAATTAAAGACACAATTCCAAAAATAATGAAATAAAAAAATCAATAATAATAAAAAAATTTGGGTCCAACAATTCTCCCCCTTAAAGAATTTCATCCTCGAAATTCATACCTGAGATATTGAAGAGGTGCAAATACTTCTCGTTCATGGCCTCCAAAGGCTCCCATGTTGTCTCCTCCTTCGAATGATTCTTCCATAAGACTTTAACCAGCTTTACAATCTTATTTCTCAAAACCTTTTCCTTCGAATCTAGGATCTCTACTGGTTCCTCCTTATATGTCAAATCTTCCCTTATATGGATCTCTAAAGGTTGAACTATGTATGAAGGATTGGATTGGTACTTTCTCAACATCAATACATGGAAGACATTGTGAATCTTAGACAATTTGGGTGGCAAAGCTAATTTATAGGCTAAAGGTCCAATCTCCTCAAGGATCTCATATGGACCTATGTATCTTGGACTAAGCTTGCCCTTCTTACCAAATCTCAAAACTCCTTTCCATAGTGAAGCTCTAAGAAACATTTTGTCTCCAACTTCAAATTCCATCTCTTTTCTATGTGCCTTTACATAGCTTTTCATTATGTCTTGAGCTGTTTTAATTCTCTGTTTCACTAATTTAATCTTATCAACCATGACTTGCACCAACTCAGGCCTTAAAAGCATCCTTTCACCTTTCTCATCCTAAAAAATAGGAGTTCTACACCTCCTATCATACAAAACTTCATAAGGTGCCATCTGAATTTCTGAGTGTTAGGAATTATTATAAGCAAATTCAATTAAAGGCAAATGATCATCCCATGAGCCTTTGAAATCCATAACATAAGCTCTCAACATTGCCTCCAAAGTTTGTATTGTTCTCTCCGATTGTTCATCAGTCTGTGGATGGAAGGCTATACTAAAGTGCAACTTAGTTCCCAAAGCCTCTTGTAAGCTTTCCCAAAATCTAAAAGTAAATCTGGGATCTCTATCCGAGACTATTGAAATTGGAATCCCATGAAATATGATTATCTCATCTATATATTTCTTGGCCAAAGCATGCAAAAAATTCATCTATTTAATTGGCAAGAAATGTGTTGACTTAGTAAGCCTATCAACAATTACCTATATTGCATCATGCTTCCTGCTAGTCGTTGGCAATCCCATCAAGAGATCCATCGTAATCTTCTTCTATTTCCATTTTGGAATCGACAAAGGTTTAAGCTTGCCTAAAGGTGCCTGGTATTTAGCTTTAACTTGCTAGCACACTAACCATCTTTTAACATACTCTACAACATCTTTCTTCATTCTTTTCCACCAAAAGTTTTCTTTCAAATCTCTGTATATTCTCGTACTTCCTAGGTGCATTGCATAAGGTGCATTGTGTGCCTCATTAAGAATTTCGTCTTTCATCTCTTGCATATTAGGAATACATAGTCTGTGACTTACCGCCATCAATCCATCTTCCCTTACCTCTATTTCAGAAGGTTTACCATTTTTAATCTCTTCTCTAAGCTTGCTCAAATACTCATCTTGCTTCTGCAATTCCTTAATCTTCTCATTCAACATTGGCCTTACTAAAAAATTTGCCAATACACAACCAGGTTTAGCTTGTTTCAATGTCACCCTGAGTTTGGATAATTCCTTCAGCAAAGGAAGATACACTGTCTCCATATGTGCTATAGTCGATTTTCTACTCAGTGCATCCGTTACTATATTAGCTTTCCCTGCATGATATTCTATCATCAAGTTATAATCCTTAAGTAGCTCTAACCATCTTCTCTATCTCAAATTCAACTCTTCCTTTCTCGTCAAATACTTAAGACTCTTGTGGTCTATAAATACCCTAGTGGTGACTTCATATAAGTAATGTCTCCATATTTTCAATGCAAAGATTATATCAGCTAACTCCAAGTCGCACGTAGGATAATTCATCTCATAAGGTTTCAATTGCCTAGAAGCATAGGCAATCACTTTATCTCGTTGAATCAACACACACCCTAATCCCCTCCTCGAGGCATCACTATACATTATGTATCTATCATCACTGGAAGGCAATGTCAAAATTGGTGCAGTTGTGAGCGTATTCTTCAATTGCTCAAAATTGCTTTGGCACTCCTCTGTTTACACAAACTTATGATTTTTCCTTGTTAGTTTGGAAAGTAGAGCTGCTACCATAGAAATCCACAAACCTTCTGTAATATTTAGCGAAACCTAAGAAATGCCTCACTTCAACTACATTCTTAGGTGCTTCCCATTTTACAACCGCCTCTTTTTTTCCGAATCCACGTGCACTCCTTTTTCTGAAACTACATGTCCAACGAACACCACTTTCCTTACCCAAAATTCACATTTATGAAATTTGGCATATAACTCTTCCTTCCTCAATGTTTTCAAGGCAAGCCTCAAATGTTCCTCATGCTCCTTGTTACTCTTGGAATAAACCAACATGTCATCAATAAAGACTATGAGAAATTGGTCTAAGAAAGGCTTAAAGACTCTATTCATCAAATCCATGAAAGTTACAGGTACATTTGTTAATCCAAAAGGCATAACTAAAAACTCAAAATGCCCATACCGTGTCCTAAAAGTAGTCTTTGACACATCGGACTCCTTTATCCTCAACTGATGGTAACCTGATCTCAAATCTATCTTAGAAAAGACCCTTTCCCCTTGCAGTTGGTCAAACAAATCATCTATGCATGGAAGTGGATATCTATTCTTGATAGTGACCTGATTGAGCTTCCGGTAGTCCACACACATTCTTAACAATCTGTCTTTCTTCTTCACAAAAAGGACTGGAGCTCTCTAAGGCAAAGAGCTAGGCCTAATTTACCCTTTCTCTAAAAACTCTTCCAATTGCTTCTTAAGCTCCTTCAATTTTACCGGAGCCATTCGGTAAGGCAGAATTGAGATCGATGCAGTACCCGGAAGAAGATCAATAGGAAATTCAGTTTCCCTAGGGGGTGGTAGTCCTAGTAATTCCTCGGAAAAGACATTTAAGAATTCCATGACCATAAGAATATCTTCTAACTTCCCTCTATCAACCTTTGTGTCTACCACATAAGCTAAGAATGCTTCAGATCCCTTCCTCATCATCCTCTCTACTGTCAGAGCTCATACAATCCTAGGTGGACTGACTTTTCTATCTCCCATAAACACCACCTTTCTATCTTCATTCAACTCAAACTCTACTATCTTCCATTTGCAATCCAAATTAGCGTTATACTTCTCTAACGTATCCATATCAAAAATCACATCTAATCTTCCCATATTCAATGACATTAGATCCATCATTAATTTTTCTTCTCTAATATATATCTCATAGTCTCTATAAACTTGTCTAATAACAATATACTGGTCGAATGGAGTACTCACCATCAAAAGAGTATCCAATGGGCTCTCTACCATACATAGTTCTACCCGATGAAACAAAGGAGTGGGTCGATCCTGGATCAATTAAAACAACAACATTAGCATCAAATAATTTAACCGTACCAGTCACAACTTCTAGAGCAATCTTTGTATCCTCCCAGGTCATTGCAAACACTCTAGTCAGCGCTCACCCCTTTGTCTCCCTAGAAGATTCACTCTCTTAGCTACCTCAGAACTGCCCACTTCCATTACGGTCTTATGCCCCACTATCTCAGTTCTCCTTAAAGCTTGCATCTGAGTTCTCTCTCTTCTTATATGCTATGTACACTCCCTAGCCATGTGCCCTTTCTCTCCACAACTGAAGCATGCTCCAGTTAATCGGTAGCACTCTCCTCTATGAAGTTTCTTGCAATGATTGCACTTAGGAACGGATGACTTGTCTCCCCCTCCCCTTCTGTTGCCTCCAGTCGTTGAGGCTTGATGAGAAATAGGAGAAGTCCTCGTAGGTCTAGGCCTGCTTGCACCACTACTCCTCTCCTCAGATTACACAGGAAAAGTCTTGGCACTCCTCTCAGGCATCGAAGTACCACCTCCCCTCTTAAACTGTTCTCTCTCCTTTCTCTTTTTATTCACGATGCTCTTTATGTTCTTAATGTTTTCCACTCTCAATGCCATTTCAACTAGCTGTTGAAAATCACAAAAATTCTGTACCACCACCTTCTCTTTGATAGCTAGATGCAACCCCTACCTCACTCATCATCATCTTTGCCACATACCGGGATAGTTGTGTAAATCGACACTTATGCTCACTCACCACCGTTTCCTTCTAGGTGAGACTTAAAATCTCTCTCTGCTTCTACTAAATATACACCTCAGATAGGTACTTCTTGTAAGTAGCTAAGAAGTCCATTCATGCCAACGCTGGCGGTCTCATCTGGCTCCCTGGCACACTCTCTGACCAATACAGAACATCTCCCTATAGCATGCTTGCAACATATGCAACTTTCTCATTATCCTCAGAATCCATCTGATCTAGTATCCTCTCGGTACTTCTTCTGGATCTGTTGTCCCATAGAAATCCACTGCCCCATACTTCCTGAGCTTATCAAACTGTTTCCCCTTCTTAGCTGGGGTCAGAGTAGAAGATTGCAACATTTGGTTCATGGCCTGAGCAAATGCCTGAAACATCCTTGGATCTAATGGCATAGGCACTTGATCCTATGGAAAAGGGGACTCCTGTGTCTATGATCGATCGGGCTCGCTACCTTGCCCTACAGAAGCCTCAGCATTTTTTAGGGCTACAAACTAATCGGTACTCTCCTCTCTTGGTGGAGAGTCAGGTGTAATCGATCCTTGCAAAACTTCTCATGTCTTTCTAAGAGATGGCATCTTATTCCTTCAATTGAAACACGAACGATTAGCTTACACTTCATTTTAATCTTATTTTTTTTTATGTATGCATGTCACTTAATGCAGTTAATTAATTCACGATGCAATAAGAAATCACATAGCATAACAATTCATACTACTATACATTCGAAGCCTAGGAAAAACTTAAACTCTAATACCACAAGATGCTGGGCCCCATTTTTGGAGCCCAACTATCATTCCGAATATCTTAAGACATGATCGTATTTATCTGTAAGGTTATTTCAATGAAATCTCCTTTGTCATCATTCTCATAACATCTCAAATCAGAAGGGGTGAGCCCACACTAGTCAGATGCCTAAATCACACCACTTGACTTCTTCAGAATAATTGTAGCTCCATGTATCTAGTTTATGTTGAAACAATAATCATCTCATTCGGAGCTCTACAGATCAAGATATGATTAAAATACTGAAGTATATTCAATAAACGACCAATTCATGCTCTTCCAATCAATTCCCTCAATTTCTCTCCATAAATTTTTTACAAATCAACATCTATGGCTACCAATTTTTATGGAGAGATATGAATTTTTTTTAGGAATCTATTGGTTTAAGAATCACTTTATTTGGAGGTCGAACAATGAAGTTATGGCAAAAAGAATCAACCACGATTATATCCTTAATCATATTGTACCTATCTTGGGACAATTAGCATAACTTTCACTAGAAATATCTGATTAAGGTCATTTTAGGACAGTTTTGAAGAGGACTTTGAGATCTACAATTTTTGTGATGAACAAAGAGAGATTTTTCCATTTAGAGGGTCAAGATCACGAGTTTCCAAAAATGTACACCTGTACCTAACGGACATACATGGGGTCTGAAGCGTTTTCCAGACCTGTAAAGGTCCATCTAATGGACCTAATCTCTGTTTAATGGACATGCACTAGACTGGGGGCATTTTTAGACCTGAGAAGATCCATTTAATGGACCTAATGTTTGTCTAATAGACATATGTGACCCCGAAACCCCTCCAAAGCCTTTCCAATGGTTCCTACATCAATTCTAACATCATGTTCACTCATAATCTTCCCAAATTCACTTCTTCTAATGCAATGTCACTCCTTAAACATTCAATTACCAATTTGATTGCATTAAACTCCCAAATCTCAACTCAAATGACTCATCACATACAATAAATTCTCAATATTACCATAGTTGTTTAGCATATACATCCTATGAAGCATCACCAACTATAATAATCATATCTCTTACTCTGATGTCAAAAATTTTCATACTATATATCGTTGGAAAGCTAGAAGGATAAGCTACAACTTTTATGCAGAACACTTTGGCTAATTCTACCTAGATAGATGAAGTTTTTCCCTTAAGTTCAGAACACAATTTCTACACCCATGAAAGCTTGCAAAATGCAATATCTCTTCATATCAATTCAACTACTAAGTACTTTTTGCTAAACTCTTGAATCTCACCTCAAATGATTCATCTCATAAAACATTTCAAATCTCTAACATGTTATTCTAAAACTAACAACAATTTGCAATCTCAACGAAGAAGACTATGCACATACATATTCCACTTCTACAACTATCATACTCAACCTTTAAAATATGATAATCATACACAAAAAGGAAATCCTCAAATTCTCAACCTCATTACTAAGCAAAGTAAATATTTAAACAAGATTTACTTAAATATCAACATAAACATCACTAACTTAATACAAATACAAGTGGATGCTCAATGTTTGACATGCTTAATAAGCTATCCAAAAGTGTTTGAACTAGTATATTGCAAAAGCTAACTATCTCGGAGTTTGTCCAATTGCCTTGCAAGGATCGCTAACTTTCTCATTCTGCACCTAAGGAGGGAATAGTGGGGTGAGCTACACAGATCAATGGCTAATATATTTATAGTCATCGCCATCAGCAATTAGCCACAAATTCAAGCATATGTACATATATATCTAGCAATTTAATATGCAACAATTCAAACTCACAACTCATAGTTAACAAAATATCATCACCTAAAACATAACATGTAATTATCCATCAAAGCATAACACTTAATTATGCATCATGCTCAACAAATCAATGATGAAATACACAACAAATGGATTAAGAGTTTCGTTGCACGAAACGGATAAATCGAAGTTTACACTGTGAACAAAACGAGTCCGATTTCTTAGGGTCTAGTGGCCTCAAGCGGGCAGTCGGGAGAAGACTATAGGTCAATGTGCACGTGATTAATGAAATGGGTTTCTCTCTTGCCCAATCATAAACAAATTCATGCTCAATTTAGTCAATCACAAATTCTTAGTCTCATGCTTCTTTTTCTTTTTCTTCTTTTCATTTATACAAATATCATAACGTTTTTCAAGGTATAACATAGTCATCAATCATCAAGCAATTTCCAACATTCACAAACAAGTCAAATTTAAGCAATCAACATACACACATAGGCAAGAATTTGCTCAATTTCACAACAACCATAAATACATTACCTACCTAATTTGCTCGAAAATCTAACTCAAGGTTGTCTTTTCTCTTACTCTTGGGTAGGATTCTCTTGGTTTCCTAAAACAACCAAGATTCTATTCAAAACAACATTCTAATAAAATTCATAAACTTCAAAAATCACAAAAATTGCAATAAACACAAATTAAGCTCAAACCTAACCTACCCATAGTCCATCTAGGTTAAAAAACACAAGACCTAGTTTAGAAACCCTAAAATCAATTGGGTTCTCTTAATTCATCTTCTTTCAACACAAACCTTTCATTCTCTACACAAAATCCCTTTCTCTCTCTAACTCCTTCTCTAACAAAGCAAGAAGAAAAAGATGAACTTACCTTGACAAGATGATTTCTTCTTCTTTTTCCTTCTTCTTTCTTTCTTTCTCACGATTTTCTCTTCTTCTTCCTTAGCTTCCATGATTCTTTTTCTTCTCCTCTCTTCTTTCATGTTTTTTTTTCTCTCTTTTCTTCCCTTTCTCATGAATTCTCTCTTCTTCTCTCTTAATTCAAGACAACTTTTGTCTTGTTCTTCCCAAATTGCCTCTCCTTTGTTTTGCCCTTCCAAGTTTACCCTTCCTTCTTTTAACATAAGTCTACTAACTACTTAGACTATTAAATCTAATACCTCACATAATCCTAATTTAATTTTAACATTCCCCTTCTAAATTTCTAATTCATCTTATACTCACCAAATTAATGACTCAATTGTAAAAATATTGAAACAAATAAATTAATAATAATACAAAAATTTTGGGGTCCAACATTTATTGTCTGACTATAAGCTTGATTTTTGAGTTGTGTTTTGAATGAGTTCAGATGGTATAGAAGTGAAATAAAATGGTAAAGGAAAGCATACATGTTAGTGATGAAGGATTAAGGAGAAGAGAGGAAGAAGATGGGGAAAATGTAGAAAAGTCTGAAAGAGTTGCGTGAATAATGCTCTGTTTTGATGATTGGGTTTAGTCTAGAATTTTTGTTTTGTTGTGTATTGTAGAACTAAAATTGAAGTAGAGGAATTGGTTGAAGTGATATATGTGTTCATTGAATAGGATGAAAGTGAGAAAATTTGGGAAAAGAATGAAAGAAGAAGAAGAAATTTGGTTCGGTGAAGAAGGAAGATGTCGCGATCATGCTTCTACATGATTGCAACTTTGTTGAAGGGGTTATCGAGTCACGATCATGCATTGGTCCATCTGGAATGTCACGGTTCATGCAGGTGCATGATCGCGACTTCCATATTTTTTGAAGAAGGTTGTTATTTGAACATCCTATGATCTTTTTGTTATAACTCCTTCACTCGATGTCTAAATGACTTGATTCTTAAACCAATAGACTCATAAGACATTGATATTTATCCCCACCAAAAATTATAATCATATGAAGTGTATTGGTTGATGAATTTAATATGGAAATGTGACTGTGGTTAAGTTTGATAATTGGGATGATTTTACTGAACATACGTCAGTATTTTGATTATATCTTGATCTGTAGATTTCCAAATGGAGTGATTCTTGATTTTAATTAAACTAGAGTCATAAGAATATAGATTATCTAAAGGGATCGAATTCTAATTCTACTTATAAGAATTTCAAAATCTGATTTGAAGTTGAAATAAGAATTCTGTTGAAGCTTAAGTACAGTCTAAGATCTTTTGAGTATAACTTTCAGCATACAGAACTAAATGGAATGATCTTAGTTTCATTAGGAACTTAAGACATGGAAGAACAAGTTTCTAGAAGGAATTGTTATCAAATTAGCTTACCTTCTGATGAAAATAATTGAGCAAATTGGACCCAAAAGTTGGTTGTGAGATAAGTCTGGATTGAGCAATTGAGTATGGTTTCACATGACTGATAATGTGACAAGATTAATGATAAGAAACCTAGGAATTTGTCATGAACATACATCATACATATTTGGTATACATGAATTTGCATAAATGATTTCATAATCATGCACAATATTAAGATGTGTTTGTGTTAAATGTTATAGAGGAACGCATAGAGCAATCACTTCCAGATATTGCCGGGACTTCGAGGCAATAAGCAAAAAGGGAGCTTTAGTAAGTAATCTAGTAAGAAATTTTGTAAGTAATTCTTGATGAATATTTGTAAGAAATTCAGTAAGTACTCCTTGAGTATTTGTAATGTAAATGGTTATCAGTAATCTTTAGGACGCTCACATTTTATTTTGTTCTGTTTAGTACTTAATTAAATTATGTTTTATGTTGATTGTGTTCTGAACCTTGGGACAATGAATGTTTGAAATGTTTGATGCATGTAAATATGATTGGCTAATTATTATGCACATGAAATGAACTTGTTTGGTTTTTGAATCTGTTAAGTCTTAGTTGAGGGTGAATAGGCATGCCTAGAAGGGTCTGCAGCTGCTTTTGTGACACTTCAGTTACCCTCTTTAAAACTTCAATGTTGAGACTTCGATCTCCCTCTATAACACTTCGATGTTGAGACTTTGGTCGCCCTCTGTATAAGTCTCGTTACCCATTTCTATTCATGGATTTACAATCTAACTCGTTTTGTACTTTGATCTCTGATAAGCTTTGATAAGAAACAAACCTTATTTTTGATTTGATGGGTTAACAACCTATTTTGAAAATCTGTTCTGTATTTCTATATGTTCTGTTTTGCTATTGAAATGTATAACTTTAGCATGTGAAGTGTTTTCATTAATAAATATTATTTTATTTTGAATTTCAGTATGTTAAGATGCTTCTGTATAACATGATTCAGTATCTTTTATGGTTAGATTTAGTTTAGATATTACTCACTAAACTATATGTTTAGCATGGTGGATTTGCCCCGTGTAGGTTCAGAGAGAAGGACTTGAGAATTGGGACAAGTCAACCGTAATGGTCAAAGGAGTCTGAGTTTTTATTTTGATAAAAAGGTATTTTGAGTTGATTTTTGGCTTGTATATGATGTATTTAAAATTTTTTAATGAAAGTTTGTTATAACCATAATATAGGCTGGTTTGTGAACTTATGAATGTTTAGTGTTTTTGAAATGCTTTTGCATCGATCTGTTGTTTGTTTCTGTTTGTGAGTCCGATGTGGCACTCCTGTATCCTCTCAGAGGGGTGTTGGGCCCCCACAATAACAACCCTAATAACTACTTATAAATCCATAAAAATCTCATCCAACATGTTAATAACATATCCATACATCCTTCTCAATCAACAAAATACAACAAAGATGCAAGAAAAGAGAAGAAGTAAGGCTTATGTATTGAAGAGCAAAGCTGGAATTTTATTATGGCAACTTTGTGTCTCCTTGAAATCCTTTGATTCCACCTTGAATTCTCTTAGTTGATGTCTACACGACCTCTTCTTTTTTAGGGTTTAAAATGTTAAGTCAAAATGACTTTACGATTAATTTTGATGAAAACCAAATAATGATGAACTGAAGAAAATGAGAAGAGTGAAAGAAAAATGCGACGGAAGCGAAAACAAAATGAGACGAAAGCAAAATGAGACGAAAGCGAAAGCAAAATGAGATGAAAGCGAAAGCAAAATGAGACAGAAGTGAAAGCAAAATGAGACGAAAGCGAAAGCAAAATGAGACGGAAGTGAAAGCAAAATGAGACGGAAGAAAAATAAGACAGAAGTGAAAATAAGACGGAAGCAATATGAGATGAAGCGAAGCCGAAAATGAGACGAAGGAATCAAAGATGAAGAATTAAATCAGTTTGAGTTAGTTACAAAACTCAACTGAATAACCATTTCTTTAAAGATCAAGAATCAAGAAGAAAGAAGCAGTTATCAAGAAGCAGTTGAAGACGAAGACTATAAATATGAGTCGAAGTCGAAGACTGAAAGTGTTAGTGATTTTGTTAGTGATATTCAAAAGCTAAATACTATATTTGTGCGAAAACACGAGAGCTATATTTTCTGTAACAAAGCTTGCAATATCTTTCTGTAAGGAAGAAGAATAGCTGAGAGACTGAAGAGGCTAAGTGAAAAAAAGAATACTTGTTGTACGAGACCTAAAGAGGCTCGGTGAAAAGAATAGTTGTACATTTGTGAAGTATAGTGAAATCTCATAAGGGATTCTGAGGACTGGACGTAGCTCACGGTTTGGGTGAACCAGTATAAAATTGTTGTGTCGATTCTCACTCTTAACTCTTAATTCTTTTTTCTATTTTTGATATAAATACTTCATAATATTATTTGTCTATCATTTTAAGAAAGCAAATTTTTTTAAAAAGGAGATTGTATTAAAAATTCGAATACACAATTTAACCCCCCTTCTTGTGCACTTTGTATATCGTATACTAACGGGTGATTCACTTCAAATTTTGGATTTCATATACATAGACTAAAAAATCAAATATACTAGTAAATCGTGACAAGAATAATAAAAGTACAGAATTTTAGAGATAAGAACATATAAATCTTTTGGATAAAGTCAGATCTAACAATAAAATTCATAGAACAAGTTAATCATTTGACAAATGCTTAATTGATTATTTATTTATTCTCTAATACTTAGTGATTAGTTTTTATTATGCATATAAAATAATTACTTTAGTTCATATTTTGGTTTTGGTGCATGATGGAAGAAAAAAGAACTAAAATAAACTAAACTAAGAACTTTGGTGTAGTTTTATTGCTATTTGGTCCTATTTGATGTGAGAGGGTGAAATCAAGGTAAAGAACAGAAGAATTGGAATCATTTTGGGGCCAGATACTTATGTGAAGATGTACATGCTTGTGTAAGTTACCTACATGGTTATGTGAGAGACCATGTGAATCACTATAAACGTGTATGATCTTGAAGTTGTTTTGACTGCATAAAAAAATACCCTCCTATGTAAGTATTTACACATTCATGTATATTACCCGTATGATTCTTTGAAAACATGTATGTCGTGTTTTTGAAGAATTAACAAAAGATTAAGATACACAATCACCTATGCGGGGGTGTGATTGACCATGTACACTTTAAAAATCCTAATTATGAAGTATAAAAGGCAATTAAGAGGCTAATTAGAGGGGATATATAGGTAAGACACCAAGACACACATATTCTTCTCTTTGGATTTGTGCCTTAAAGAATAATGAGAGGCTAATTCTCTTCCTTCCAATTCAAAGGGTACATCTAAGCCTAATAACGTTTTTATGCATTAATCAATCTCAATAGCATTGTTCCTATATCTCTTTCGAAATTCATTACATTATTATGTGTTTAATTTCTTGTTTCTTAGAGTGAGATAATCCATATCATTTTATTATTTTTCATGTTTATGATCTCAAATTAACTTATTTTCAACATAATGGCCTTAGATCATATCATATTGATATTGAATATCTTCCATCTTATTGGTGAGGGTTATATTATGGTTGTTGATGGAATTGGATAAAAAATTATATAATTAGACCTAGAAAAGAAGTAGTTAGGATTGTACTTATAGAAAATAAAGAAATTAATGATAACTAATGCTTACATAAGTACTTACCCTAGTTTCATCTTTGATATAATGATTCAATAAGCATAAAAGGTAGTTATTATCTAGACCAATAGAACTTGCTAAAGTATGAAATTATACTCTCTTGAACTACATCTATCTATTCTCAAGTTAGTTAAATCGTATATCTGTTGGACCCCGTTTTTGGAGCCCAACATTTGGAGTCATAAACCTTTAGCTTATAAACCTGTAGGGTTATTCCAAAGAACCCTCTTTGGCCGTCATCTCACAAGGGTGGTGAGCCCACACTAGCCAATCACCAAAATCATAATTTGATTTCTTTACAACAATTGAGGCTCTAAGTCTCTAGTTTAATTTGAAGCAAGAACTATCTCAATTGGAACTCCTTGGAAGAAGTTGTGCTTAAAAAGACAAAGTATGTTCGTACCTCAATCATGGTCTCCCAACTGACCCCTCACTTTCTCTAATGCAAAATTTTTCAAATCAACTCCAAAAGATGCCAATTTTTATGTAGAGATAGATACATGTGTTAGAAATCTATCTAAACCAACATGTTTATGTCCTTAATCATTATGTACCTCTCTTGGAGCAATTATCATAACTTTTTCTACAAGTATTGGATTTAGTTCTTTCTTGACCATTTGAAAGTAGACTTCTAGATCTACAATTTTTATGCAGACCATAAAGTGGGATTTTGCTTCCAAAAGGGTCAAAAATTGCAATTTACTAAAGCTGACCTGTGAATGTCCGTTTAATGGACATTGTCGGGGTTGGAAATCCTTTTTAGATGAGAAGGTCCGTTTAATGGACTTTAGGGAGGCTGGGGGTCATGTTCTGACCCGAGAGGGTCCGTTTAACAGACCTAAAGTTTGTTAAACAAACATGGGGGTTTCCCCCTCCAAAGCCCCTCCAATGCTTCCTACCTCCATTCTAACATCATATTCACTCAAAAACTTCCCAAATCCAACTCTTCTAGTGCAAACTCACTTCATATCAATTCAAACATCAACTTATCTCATAAAACTCTTAATTCTCAACTCATTTGTTTCATCAAAACCACAATTAAACATCATTCCCCATAGTTGTCCTACATACACACATCCTATGCGATGTCACAATTGTAATGATCATAACTTTCCACTCCGTTATCCAAAAACTACAAACTTTATATCATTAGAAAGCTAGAAAAATCATCTTTAACTTCCATGAAGGCAACTTGGTCAAATTCATCCTAAATTATTCCAGAATTTCCCTTGAAGTCAGAACACAATCCTACCCCTATGAAAAGCTTAAAAATACAATATAAAGACTTTGGAAAGCCATAAACAAAAATAGCATATGTATTTCATTAACATCTAAACCAATAAGACTTTTACAATGCTTTAGTGGGCATTTCGAGCCACTTACATCACAATCCAAAATACAAACTGTACAAAAATAACAATTTCTCAAAATGGAACTAAAGCATTGTTTTGCAAAATCTAACTTCAAAAGAGCAAAATGTGCAAATTAGAGTGATGCCTTGACACTCGACTCGATCACTCAACATCTTACTCATCACCTGTGGATGGGAAGGAGTGGGGGGGAGGGGTGGTGAGCTTAATGCTCGTGGGTTTGGGTGGATCCGTAATAGAACGTACTACACATTTCCCATAAGGGTCCTGTGTAGTTATGAACAGAACGTACTATCGCAATCCCACAAAATGGTCTTGCGTAGTCATGAACTTATAGGAGTCCGTGAAGAAGCTCCATGCTACTAGTGGGTAGGCGAGAGAAGCCTTTAGATAAGTGCACTTGACTGACAGAACAGACCACCATAAACCCATATAGCATGAAATTCGTGACTTGAAAACCGATTGCACAAATGGCACATTTTGAAAACTTGTCTTTCATGAGTACGACATA
>JANKYF010000008.1:41290167-41300272 GCA_029829435.1 Erythroxylum hondense
GTCCTCAAAACTAAACAATTCTTTTCTCATAAATTTTTCTTAATTTCAGCAAATTTTCTTAAATTCATAGTTTGTCTTGCCAATTTCTTTCTCATTAATATTCATTTTAATATTTCTAATTAACATCAAAAGTTCGGGGTCCAACAAGCGAGGTTTAGTCATCAATAGTCCTGAGAAAGATATTATCATAAGATAGGAATTTTCACGGTCTAATAATCAATAATTTAATTGTAAGATAAAGGGTTAGTATTTAAGATATCTTAGAGAGGTTCATCACCTAGGTACTACTTATTTGATATTGACTTTTTGTAGTGTTTTCTTTATATGAGTTTATTATTGTGTTAGCTTTAGTTTACTTTGTTTTATTTAAGTTTAAAGAAAATTCACAATCTAATTCCGTGGTTAGATAATAAAAGAATGGTTAATACTAGTACTTATAGTCCTTATAAGATAAACTCGTACTTGTCAATGTTAGCTACTACTATACCATGCACTTGCAGTTAAAACTTATAATTCTTTATAGGTAAAATATTTTTCAATCAGTTAACTTCATTTCCAAGTAGAGGTTTTATTTGAGATGGACACCGTTAGTAAATTTATTATTGCCCCTACCAAGCACCGTCATTGTTTTCTTCTACTCTAAAAAGGCAAAATAAAGGCTTTTTGGAGATAAAAGGAGGACCTAAAGGTTTAATGAACTATCATATTAGTCCCTCAATATTAGAAACTATCAAATAATACCCTTGTATTTTAGTTAATATGTTATTTGTCTCCGCTACCGTCAAGTTTCCATAAAAACCCTATTTATACATATGAAAACGGTTTCGATTTGATGTTTGGGAGTCTAAAGAATTTTACCCAATTGAAGGTAAATTTGTTGGACCTCCTATGTTTTTGCATATTATCAAGTTACCTCTTATATTTAAAAATTATCTATAACCCCCTATAGTTTTCAAAAATGACATTGTTTTTATATGTATAAATAGAGTTCTTAATGATAACTTGATGGCAAGGGGGATGAAAGATATATATTAACTAAGACACAGGGGCGGTATTTGATAGTTTTTAAAAATGAGGAACTAATTTGATAGTTTGTC
This sequence comes from Erythroxylum hondense, assembly GCA_029829435.1. Lineage (NCBI taxonomy): Eukaryota > Viridiplantae > Streptophyta > Magnoliopsida > Malpighiales > Erythroxylaceae > Erythroxylum > Erythroxylum hondense. The sequence goes on from JANKYF010000008.1 coordinate 41,291,265, forward strand.
AAACCCTAGGTTATAAAAAATTTTCCCTAATACATATGTTTATCACTAAAGTCTAGGACACTATCATTTTCTAGCATTAAAGTGTTTATTCTCCTAGTGTACATATGATACTTTACCTGTCAGTCCATCATATAATCCCTATGATTGAATCTATGGTGGCTAATCATAAATCAAATAATTAAGACAAAAGAAAATAAATTTATTCAATAAATAATCAAATAATATATAAATAATTAAATCAATCTTCACAAGCAGCATGCCTAACCTTAACTAATTTTTTAAACTACTACATATAGTAAAAACAAAACTTTAATAAAGAAAAATGAAGTTGAGAGAAGTTATCACTAGCTTTTTGAACCTTGTTCCAAATCTTCCTCCTTGATCTAAAATAAGAAGTTTAAGGTAAAATCTCCCAAAAGTTTATGAAGAATTATTCTTCTTACAATTGCCAAGGTTGGCTATATATATCTAAGAGAAGTCTAACAGAAATCTAAGTCAAATAGAAGTCTCCTAAATCGAGTCTAATGTAAGTATATATAGCTAGGATTACAAAAATAGAATTCTAGATGCCTTAAACATAAAAAACCCCACAATCGTACAAATCAAGTTCATGAATTGGCTCTTATTATAGATCTAGGATTGATGCTAATCTTGCTTTTCTTCTTTTACTCTTTGCTAGTATGTTGTGTATCTAGCATCTAACATGCTTCATAACCTATATTGATTTTGTACCATTTCTCTGTGTAAAATAAATATAAGTTTAAAACTAATTTGGTAAGGTGCTTTTATTTGTAAGATCTTATTGGAGTGGTAAGCCTTACTATTTATAGCCTTAAATGTTCCGCAAGTGTATAGGTCATATGCATAGTAATTGAGGTGTCAATCCCACAATGAATTAGTAGTAAACTAATCGAATCCTAACTTTGTCTAAGGTTGTAAAAACGTGATTTAAATGAAAATAAAGATAAACATAAAATTAAACAATCAAGTAGGGGTTGAATGAAAATAAAATTTTGAAAATAACACAAGAAAATCAAAATAGAGCACAACTACTTAACAATTAAGATATTGCAACAAGACAAGATCAAAGAATTATGAGAAGGGGGATGTATGCTATCATCAAATGTTAATATGATTACATTTGAGTTAATTTAGTGTTAGTCTTAGACTTTCGAAGGTAGATTACTCTATTTCGAGTTATAATCATTAAATCCTAAATCCTAACTGAATTATGGAATTTGCAATCTCTCAATTAACAAAAAGCCTACACATCCAATTAGATCTTAAGCCCTCTAATAGACTATCAGGTCCTTACAAAAGATCTCTCTTTGTATAAATTACCAATTTGATTATTTGCGTGATCTTTTAGATTGTTTAACTCTCATTACCTAATCTAATTGTTTTGCTATCAGTTCACTCTCTCGATTTGTTACCAAAGCATGCAAATATGATAAATAATCACAATACCCAATGTATTAACATCAAAAGAAATCACATTAACATTGATTCAAGAACAAATCCCTAAAGGAGTTTAGAACATCATTAACAATACGTTCAACATTCTTAAACCTAAGTTATACATCAAGATGAAGTAAACAACTAAGAGAAAGTAGGAAAGAACTTGAAATGGTTGGGTTAGAGTGGTTGGATAGCAGCTGTAGATTCTCCTCTAAGCTTCTCTCCTTCTTCTCTCTTCCTTATATTCTCTCTCAAAGTGGCAAATGGAGGCACGAAAAATTAGAGTCTCTGCCCTCTTTGTAGTTTTTCTATTCCAGGTAAAATCTAGGTTTTACCCGCCCTCTCAGTAGTTTTTCTATTCCGGGTAAAATCTAGGTTTTACCTGGGCCTAAAAAGTCCAAAATAACTTTGCAAAGTTGAGTTTTCAAAGCCAACTTGCATATGCTATCGCACGGGCCACAATCATGGCCTGTCCATTTTGCTTATGTCATAATTGTGGGCTTGGATCTTCCGACGAGCTTCCTCCAAATCTTCTCCGTTCTTCAATATCTGATATCAAACACTAACAAACATATCAAGGTATCTCAAATACACAAAATTTAAGCTCAATAGCATGCTCTAATCTATAAAACACTAAAAACACAAATATCTAACTAAATAATGTTAAGTCAAAATGACTTTACAATTAATTTTGATGAAAACCAAATAATGAGATGGAAGCAAAAGCAAAATGAGATGGAAGCAAAAGCAAAATAAGACGGAAGCAAAAGCAAAGTGAGACGGAAGCAAAATAAGACGGAAGCGAAGTAGAATGAGAAGGAAGCAAAAGAAAAATGAGACGGAAGCAAAAGCAAAGTGAGATAGAAGCAAAATGAGACGGAAGCGAAGCAAAATGAGACGGAGGTAAAATGAGACGGAAGCGAAGCAAAATGAGACAGAAGTGAAAATGACACGGAAGTAATATAAGACAGAAGCGAAGTGAAAATGAGACGAAGGAGTCGAAGATGAAGATTCAAATCAATTTGACTTAGTTACAGAACTCAACTGAATAACCGTTTCTTTAAAGATCAAGAATCAAGCAAAAAGAAGTAGTTATCAACAAGCAATTGAAGACGAAGACTATAAATATGAGTCGAAGTTGAAGACTGAAGGAGTTAGTGATTTTGTTGGTGATTTTTTTCTTACTGATATTTAAAAGCTAAACATTGTATTTGTGCGAAAACACGAGAGCTATATTTTCTGTAACAAAGCTCACAATATCTTTCTGTAAGAAAGAAGAATAGCTGAGAGCCTGAAGAGGCTAAGTGAGAAAAAGAATACTTGTTGTACGAGACCTAAAAAGGCTCAGTGAAAAGAATACTTGTACTTTTATGAAGTATAGTGAATCTCATAAGGGATTCTGAGGATTGGACGTAGCCCACAGTTTGGGGTGAACTAGTATAAAATTGTTGTGTCGATTCTCACTCTTAACTCTTAACCCTAGTTTCTATTGCTGATATAAATACTTGATAATATTGTTTGTCAATCGTTTTGAGAAAGCAAATTTTTATAAGGGGATTGTATTAAAAATTTGAATACACAATTCAACCCCCCTTCTTGTGCACTTTGTATATCGTATACTAACGTGTGATTCACTTTATAAAATTGAGTTTTTATAACCCATTTAATGCTTAAAATGATGTAGGAAGGAGGAAGTTGCTAGCTGGATTTTTCCAGAAAACTCTGTTTTCTGTCTCGATTTCCATCCAGATATCTTATTGATTTCTTATCCAAATTGGTCTATTATTTCACCAATTTGAAGCTTAATTTCTCCTCTTTCTTTTGGATCAAAAATGCAAAACATACAATAAGAATTGTATCTTGCAAAAGCTTAACATTGGTGATGGGTTGGCCTAGGAAAATTCCAACTTTTCTTTCGGTCACATGACTTGCATTCTCTTTGGATCTTCTATCCTTGCATCCCTTAAAACCACCTTCAAACCTATTGATTAACAAAAAAAATGAATCACTTAATCATGCCTAAAAAACATGCAATTAATACCAACATAATGTAAGAAAAAGATGTGCAACAAACTCATGCAAAATTCATGCAAAACGTAATCTTAAAGACCTAATTCACACTAATTCATGCATATTAACATACATTCATACATAATTATGTGATTATATGAAACTAAGACAAAATATAAGCTAAACAAGTTAACAACAATCAATTTATCACAATTAACTAACAAATTATCCTAAGAAAAGTATGTGCAAATGCCACTTACCATTTATCTTACTATATTATTTAATATTATCTCCTTTGTTTTAAATTAATTTTGATGTTTAAATATTAAAATTAATGTTTGTTTTGTTTTAGGAGATGAAAAGTAGAGATTGGAACCTTACTGATGACAATCACAAATTTTGGATGACGAGAAGAGATTACTGAATGGATAAGGCTGATCAGTTGGAGAGTTATAGTTTAATTAGGACTTCCTTCTATCCCTACCATGTAGGTATTTGAATTTCTTTTAGATAGACATCTTTACAAGTTAGAATTAACATAGGATTAGATTAGAAAACCCTATAAAAGGGATGTTACTCACAATAGAAAAAAGTTATCTCTCTTCTTACAATTTCCTCAATTCTTTGTTTTTCTTATATTTTTGTTATTGGAGAAAAAATCATGCATGGCTAAACTCAATCGATCTGATTCCAGGAGATTCGATATTCTAGTTATAACCTTGTGAGGTTTTGTGTTCCAAACTTTTATTCACTTTTTAATTCAAGTATTTCTTATTTTGAGTTCTCATATTTCATAAACGATTAATTTTCGTTTACTCTGACAATTTAATTGAATATTGATTATTAGATCACTATCTAGGAATTCAATGATCTGTAATTGTCATGAAGGATTGGTACAAGTAGCAAATAAATTATTTATGAATTTCTATATTTAACTTATGATAAACAAGAAAACTCAGTTGAATAATTACAACTATTTCAATTATTCAATTTAGGGTCAGTCTTTTTCACTAAGCTTATTGCTATCATTTATTTTATATGGAATACTATCACACCTAGTAAACAGATGATAAATTTTGGTTTGGATGCTAGGTTTGAACTAATTAATTTAGGAAAATCTGAGACTTATTACAACTATCTTAATATGTTTCAAACTAATTGCTTGAATTGTGAAAATATTCTCTTTAAACCAATGATCATTGTTATAATTAAATGAGATCTTTCCCTTGAATCGGAGTTTGGTAATCTCAACTTACTCATTTTTGTATTCAGTTGATTTCTTATTAATTTTAGTTAATTAGTTACTTAAACAAAACCTCCTTTTTAATTTTATCACTTGAAATTAAGAAACTAGTGTTTAGTTCTCTAAGGATTTGACCTAGTTCCATGACTAGTATAAGAAGTTTGGAAAATCAAATTTATTTTGGGGGCTTCAACAACCCAACCACATCTACACACACTCTTCAATTTTGTTGGTAGTTTAAATTGAAAACCTATATAGTTGAAAATGTATCTGACATAAAACGACCTTAGACTTGGTTCATAATTTATCATTGTCTTAGTAATCATTTGCAAATTCTTCCTCTTGAATGTTCTCTCTGTAATCATATTCTTATAACATTAAATACACAATAGGATTAGTTGAAACTAAAGCTTGCTTATACACTTGCAAATTATAAGTCAAACCTGTTAATTTAAGAAGTCAAAGTAGTTGAATACACTTGCAAATTGAACATTCTTATTATAAATAGGTTATTCCACGTTAAGCTTTTAACAAATTGAGAAGTATTATACTTTGAGTCAAAATAAAGGCCTCAATTAATAAATTCTTTAATGTTATTGACTTGTAGAAGTATTAGGCTTCATATTTGTTCGATTAAATTTTAGTGAGAAATGAATTGAATATGTTATTCCAATAAGCGGAGGCTTTATAATCATCAACAAAATGAGTTAGATATATTATTACATTTTATGGATTTATTAGAGTGATGGATGTTCTATTGGTCTTTGGAAAATTCTATCTTTCTCTCTTTTCAAGCTTATAAGGTTCTAAGTAACAAATATAACTTTTACAATTTCAAATTTTGTGTTTTTATTCGTCTTAATTTTTTGACTCTTTATACTTAACTTGGCATAACAAAAGCAAGAGAATTAACTTAAAGTTATGATGGTGAAAATATTCATCCCTTCATTTTTTTTATAAACATCATATCACAATGACACTTTTTATTCAATTTACTATCCTTGCACACACATACAATTAAAAGTATCAGATATATCTAGCTAGGAGGCCTGTTATGTTTAAGGATTCTTCTAAGTAAATTTTCATTTTCATTTCATTTGTAATAAACAAAAGGAAGAAATTCATTATTTTATTGCCTTTTTCATTTGAAAAGAACTCATCTTATTATGGTAAATAAATAAATCAAGTTATATAAAAATGTATGATTTATCAGCAACAATTAGAAGGAGTCCTTAACATTCTTTATTAGATAAATTAGGTTATTATAAATAGAAATTTTAAAATTGTTCTTATGGGAGCTTTGGGGATTGGGAAGAGTCTCAAGGAAATATACAGAATTGTAAAAACGTAGACCTCTTTCTTAGTCAATGATTTAAGTTCATAAAACTAAATTTTTTGATAAAATATGTTTTAAATGTTTATATTTTCCAGAAATTGTAGCCACTAAACTATATCTTATGTGTAAATTCTACTCATCTTCTTTGCTAAATTCTTAAAATTGACACTAAATTTACATATGTTTCACTCAATTACTTATAGTCACATTTATTTCTATATATGTATATGTTCCTAAATTTGTATATTCTTATTTACTTACCATTTTCGTGTTTAAAATGACTCAATATGAAAGGTTGAAGTTATGTTATAGTGAAACTTTAAGCAAGATCTTAAGTTAAGTAATGAAAGTGGGTCATTAAGTTATATTGATAAAATTTGACCTTAAGTTTGTCAATTATAAACAAATTAATAAGATAGGAATGGAACTTGGATACCAATAGGTGTATAAGGGTTAGTTTAGAGTTCTAGATTTTAGATTCAATAACTCTTTAAGATTTATTAAATTTAATAAAAATTCAATTAGGTTAATTGATCTTTTGAAAATGGGGATGTTGTGCAAGATGAAGTTAGTGTATGTACTATTGAAAAAGAGAGTAGTACTAAAAATCATAGGGATATAGGCCTTGATGGAAACACTATGTATGATAAAGTTGAAGATGATAATGAAACTGAAAGAGGACATGATACGTTTGATGCATCAATTCCATATGGCCACTAACCAATGGAAATTGACTCTAGTGGCTATGGAGGCTTCTTTGGTAAATGATAAGTACCATAGTAAAGAGGAACTTAGGGAGGCAACTAAAATGCCTAATACAAGTATTAAACATGTAACAGGTAGTGGTACATCATAATGGACATTGGGTATAGAATTTGATGATGTAAAAGAGTTTAAAGATGAAGTTGAAATTATCCAATAGAAATAGGGATTAATGTTCATTAGGAAAAAGTGTCTAAGTGCATTAGAGTAAGAGACATTGAAGGATGCAAGTGGAAATTGTATATAACAGGTAATAGTAAGGATAATATTTCAAAATCAAGATGAAGAATGTAAGGAAAAGAATATAATTGTGAATTCAACCATATGTAGGGCTATGAAGATAAATTGAAGGAAGGAGAAATTATTAGGATATACCTGTGAATATTTAGAGCTTCAAGTTTTTATCCATAAGTTGAAACTTAACAATGTTTAGTAGTGAAACTACAATTATTAAAGAATCAAGAAACTTTGTTATTAAAATTTAAGAGGTTATATTTTTTTTTGTAACTATGAAAGCATGATGAGGATACTTGAGGTCCATACTTAGTCGTTTCTTGAAGACTAAATTCCAAGGGCAACTAATCAGTGTAGTTAGAAGGGATGGAAATAGAGGCATGTATCTTATAGTATGGGCAGTTATGGAAGTATAAAATACTGATTCATAGAGTTAGTTCACGTCACTTTTATTAACTAATTTGGAGTTGAACATGGGGCTAGAGGATATGTAAACTTTTGTTTATTTGTTATATAATATATTATTGCCTTATATTATTTGACTTATGTTTATTAACTTATGCATCTAGGGATTAATAAGAGTTATTGAGCATACTACCAAATGTATGTCATAGAATATGTGTCAAACATATTTATAACAATTGGTATGGACATTGGATTGGTAAAGGAGGTAATTATGAGCATATTCATAGTCTATATATATTGAAGATTTTATTGAGCAATTGAAGAAATTAGAAAAAAATCAATTATGCGTGTGTTTTTACATTACTTGATTATCCACAACGTTCTTAGTTTAGGTTATAACAATAATTTAATTCAAATTATTAGGCTAGGTCAAACAAATAATTCAAGTCAAAATTTCCAATTTGTTATAATTATCTGAGTATGACTTTCAACGAATGGATCTTATCAGTAAGAGACAAACCAATGATTAGTATGTTAGAAACTATAAAGATAATGATCATGAAGAGACATACTGAGAGCATGGTATATGTGTATACACATAAATCAAATGTCCAACTTACATTTTTCAAGAAGTTTGACAAAAGATAAGGAGGCAATATAGTAGAGGATTGTATGGAAAGGTGATGGAGAATGTAGGGGATGAAAATTATATGGTCAGACTAGGATGAGATTTTTTTTGGATAGTAAGTAATATATTCATTCAAAAGGTGGAAATTACAATGAGAAATGAAATTCATCTCCAACAGTTGGAGTTTAAACATAACAATAAACTACATATTCATATAACTCCTTTCATACACTATCTATAATTTGATTAGTATCAAGAATCAAGTAGAGATGAGTTATTGGACCACGTTTCTGGAGCCCAACTCTCATACAAAAATCATAACTATTATCGCTTCAATTCCTTCGCAAACTCCCCTTGCGGAATGCCAAACATGGTGATCCTGTCTTTGAAATCTAACTCTTAACAAAATACCGTCAAACTGGAGCGTGGTTCCTTGTGACTCTTCTTGTTCTGATGCCACCTGTGTTGAATCCCGTTCAGAATTCAACTCGCGAACCATGATCGTCTGCGTAACTCGAAAGAAATCGCGAAGCCTAAAGTCTCGCACTATTTCTATGTTCCTTTTTCCATGACACATCTCACTGATGCATATATATATATATATAACCATAATCAGTATTCGTGATTTGTCATCTTAAATTGATAACTTCCTCAAGTATACTTTAAGTTCCATTCAATCCTAGCCATATGTAAGTCATAATCCCACTCAACAACATCCATGCATAGTTCACTAACATCAAAAGAATTTAACTTACAAGCTCTGATGGCATACCAAGCCACAATACAATATCAGTATCAATATCCGAATACACAAGATACAGAACTGAAATAATTTCTCAACAAAAGTCTCAATTATTAGTCTTACTACAATCTCTCTTAAACACATCAAACACTGAAATAAACAGTTGCTTGAACTCCCTTTCATCCGACCT
>JANKYF010000008.1:41337382-41350693 GCA_029829435.1 Erythroxylum hondense
AGTGGCCAACATAACCGGGAACCTAAAGGGTCACACGCATAAGAGTGACTCAGAGAATCTGTAAAATAGTAATTGGACAGAGTTCCAATTATGGAGAGCATTAGGATTAAATGGATCCCGATAAGATTGGGATATGTCCCGATGAGATCGCGACATCGATATTGCTAAGAAAGGTTTCCGGAGCTTTTTCAGTACCGGGGCCCGGTAGGCCGGTAGGACCGACCCCAGTTGGACTGGACCTTAGCAATTATATATTGATTAATTAATTAAGTAATTAATTAATTAATTAATTAATTAATATATATGCTTTTGTCGTTACCCTTAGGAGAGGATTAGGTTTGACTAAGTCAAACCTAATGACTCACCCTTCATTTAATGACCTAAGGCATCAACGTGGGAGGCTTTGGTTCATTAGCTTTTACTTAATTAAGTAATTGACAAGTGGCAATGAAAGTAAGGAGAAGTTGATGGTCGTGTAACTCATATAAGAGTTTGGAAGCCTTACTTGTTAAGTAACCTTTAAAAAAGTGTTTTAAAGGATTCCTCTCAAAAAGGGCTCACGATGACACTCTCTTCCTTAGCATTTTTCGTTGTCTTCCTTTTGTTTATGTGATAAACAAATTGAAGACTAAGGAAGGATGCTTGATGGTCGAGAGTTATGGTAGTGAGTTGAGAGAGACTTAATTGTTAAGTCCTTGAAAATGGTTTTCAAGGTTTCTCTCAAAAAGGTTCACGATTTTTCTTCTCCTCCAAGGCTTCAGAATTGTTTCCTATAGCTCTCCGAGGACAAAGGTAAGGTCTAGCAGTCTTTAATTTGTCCTAGCTATTCCCGGGTCAAAAGGGTTTGTCCCGGTTAGGTTTTCTGATCTCTGCGTGGATACCTTTAGAGACAGTCTCTATTGGCTGTTAAGGTTTGAGTTTGCATACAGACACATGGATCCTGGCCTTCGGGAAGGTCCCGGCGATAAAAATTTTTGTTTTCCGCACCTGGTACATATGATGTACCTCCCGGGATTTTCCTACATACATTAGATTTCATCCTAATCTCTTGTGTGAAACATCATTGTATACTACATAATCTCAAATTCCAAATGATATTATTATCATTGGTGTTATAATTCATCATAATTCTCTTTACATTCATCAGTCATACGATTTACACATTTTTTCACAAATATTTTTGTTAAGAGCTAAAATAAGGGCTAAGATCAATAAAAACCTCTTAACAATTTCTGTTAGTATCCCATATATAACTAGTTTAAGAAAACTCTGGATCTCATTTATATTCCTCGGTGTTTCTTACTTCTCCATTACCTCTATTTCCTTGGGTCTGCCAATACGCCATGTTTAGTTACTATGAGATCCAACATTTTATTTAATCAAGCTAAGATTCACTCTTATTAAGCTTGGCATATAATTGTTTCTACCTTCATGATATGTAAGATTGACCTCAAGTATTCAAAATATTCATCTCAATATTTCGAATACATTCAAAATACCATCTACGATCATAGTTTCTAATTGATACAATTTTGCTTGGATCACTTTAATCCTCAATACCATAATAATGTCGGGGGGCATTGTTAACTCCAACAGATATAAGCCAAATTTCCTTGTGTCTATGACTAGTTCTCGTAATTCCTTAAGTAACTAATTCTTCAAATAAGGTAATATTATCTCATGTTATTTTAAGTTTCCCAATTGACTTCTTTTCTCAAATAATTTTCTCCATTCGTTCCATTTTTATTGATTACACATTGACTTATTCTAATGTCTATTCATTCTTACTAGTTTCTCCACACATTTCAATTTATTTGCAATCTTAACTTCCGGTGTTGGTAACACATTCATCATATCTAATTTGTATCTCCTCAATTCATGAATCCACTCGCATAGTTGGATACTTTACATTAAACCAAATGCATACACTCTCAATAACATATTCTACATCTTATGCTTATGTCTCCATTAGGAATAGGACTCCAATATTCACTTTTGATTCATTACATATTCATTGCTGATTTGTTTCTTCATTGATCATTCTTAAAATAAACTATCTGATCTGCTTAACCTAATTCAATGAAATTCCTCTTCTTCGAAAGAAGATTTTTTGCTACTATCATCTATACTATTCATGTAACCTTGATCCATCAACTGTTTCTATCATTGCTTATCAGACATTCTTGGTATCTCAAGTAGATAACCTTTTTATCATTTCTTACAATATTCTATTTACCAAAACTCGAAGAGGTAGTAGACATGATTATTGTCGCAAATTCCTAGGTGTGTATCCTCAAGTCATCCTGATCTATCCAGAGATTTATTTCCGACAAATCACTAATTTATATCTTACAATAGTAATACTTTGATCTTAATTGATCCTAAACAATATCTCTCTTTATCCTTGCCCACGATCAAGGTATCCCTGCCACGATCATGACAAAAACCTGTTTTTGTGAGGCCACTATGGTGCCCTACACTTTCTTCCTCGTGTTAACACACATACTAACATCAAATATACTCCAATTTTTCAGAATTTACCTCTTTTAATACTACATCATGTCATAATGATTCAACTACCATATTGAGTGCATTAGCTCTTCACATTTGATTCTTCATTTTTTTTCATTCTTACATAAAATCTTATGTTATATGCATTTCTAACTTTCTCCTTACTACACGTCAATCATCTCCTGTAAAGTCAATTATGTCTATTTCATTCCCCTTTTATTCTTTCCTCATTTCAATCTCATCTTCCTATTGTCATTTATTACATCTTCCCTATGTATATCCTCAGTCAAATCAGAATTATAGATGTATAACCATCATGAAATTCTGATCTCAATTCCACTAATTTATTCTTACGGGGAATCATAACTCTTATCACGATAATCAAACAACCATTCTAAGTCCAAGTTCAACCTTTCAAGGTAATAGAAAATTTTATTTTCTTTCAATTTCGCTTGTACACTTTAATCTCATCATTTATCCTTATATCCTTATTTTCCTCAAATGATCCATAACAATGCATTCACATTTAGTTCACATTTGAGGATATATATCGTCGCAGTACAATATTGATGGCATATTCATAATACATTCACCAATACAAGTGTGTTGAACTTTTATCTATCATATATAACCATAGACTATTTCTCATTTCTATATATCCACAAACTTTCATTTTCTCTCTTTCTAACAAATTATCATTCTTTTTACTAATTTCTATCAGCTCAAATTCTTAACAAATGCTCATGCATATGATTCATGTAAATGCGACTCAAACTGTGGATCAATTGCTGCTGCATGCCAAGACATGTCTAAAATGCATGTAACTTAGCACATATTTCGAAAAACACCCATGTAAGACACTAAATCTGGGCTTTGATACCAATCAATGTAGCACCCCACTCTCGGAAGACACGTACCTGACATCCTGAGTGATATCTGAGTATGTAACTTGCAAGGTTGACATGCTAGAATAGTCAATCAGTCAAAAATTTTCAAAACATTACATGCATATCTAAGAAAATCAATAAGCAAATCGAACCCATTTTATTCAAAAACACTTTCAATCATAGTGCTACAATTATATTTAATTTAGCAGCAATTCAGTAGCCACTTCGGCCCATTTCAAATACAAATACTTATAGTCATAATGTTATTACATTTCAAAATCATTTACAAACACATTGTACAGCATTTGTGAATACACATTTTGAAGTAAAACAATGAAATACATATGTAAGCGCGAACTGATCTTGACCTCTATCTCTCACTTGCATGCAGTAGGTATACTCCCATTTGCCTAACGGGTACTCTTCTGAGCTTGAAAAATATTTGTAAATTTTGGGTGAGTTTTGTGAACTCAATGAGGTAACCATCATCGATGGTTCACTCAATTCATACAACACATCAATGCACGTAACATGTAATTCACATCTTTGCATTTAACATAATTCATCACATGACACATTCTCACTTACAAGTAAGACAATTTTGCATTTCAAACAATCAAAAAAACTTATTAAAATGTATATGAAATGCTCATGCGACTCTTTTTCTATTTATTACGTTGTTGTGACCGAGTGCCTAAATTATCCCATATCCACTGTGGTTACTAGGCTTATTTATAACTGTCTCTTATTCGTTAGGGATACAGGGCTCATTTTACAAAGTAAGCCTTTGGCTCTTATACACTTTCTAAGCTCTAGGCTCTTTTTCACATTATGAGCTTTAAGCTCTTTTTCAGTAGCGACTCCAGTCACAGCTACCTTTGTGTTTCGTGCATTCATGTAATGGAATGTATCATATTCATGTAATTTCAATCTATCACATGCTTTTGGATTCACATTCTATTTCACATTCATCTTCCAACCATGGTTCGGCATTCAACATAATGTTGAGTATCACTTTTGCAGTCATATGCATATTCATTGTTTTCTTCCAAAACTAGTTCTGACATTTAATAATCATATCATGTCTCACATATTTCATAAAATTCACATACAAGCAGCACTTCAATATTACATACATGCATCAAATCTGGGACCTTTATTGTCTGGCATCAGCATAATCAATTCGCATTCATATCATCATTCAAAACATATTTTTAAAACAAACAATTAATTGAGAGAAACAGTCTAGGTTACTCATAGTATGCTCTAGATTAGTATTAGCTTTAATGATCTAAAAACATTTGAATACAAATGTTTATCCTGTATACCAAAATTATGCAACACACACAATGCACACACACATTAATATTTGCACAATTATAAGTATTCCTTTATGCAAAAATGTGTATATAGAATATATACAATGCATGTTTATGACAATCCCAGGTATCGCTCTATTATTCTCATCACATAAACATTCTTACTTCAAAACTCACATAAGTATCATTTATACTTATGGTTTATTCCTCAATAAAATCATTAGAATCTAATTTCATAACCTAATGAATCATTTCAGATTTATCTCCAAACACTAACTTTCGGGTATATTGTTCATGATCATTTAGACAATGTAAATGGGAAAATTTGAGAACACTTTCTACTAGAAAATTATTTCCCTATGTCTTATGGTTTCTAATGACACCAAGATCATTCAATTTAAATCATTATTTCATAAGTTATATTCCAAATAATTTTGGATTGTTCTTATACTAAGATAGTGGCCTGCATTCAAATTCCACCCAAAAATTGAAATTCTTAGAGTCTAATTTAGAATTTTTTTTCTTCAGAAAATTTGTATACCTATGTCTCTAGTATACTTGATATAAAAAATTATTCCATTTGGATAAATACAGAATAAGATATTGTCAAAATACTAAAACATGTTCAGTGTAAAGAAAAGTTTACCGCGATGAAGCCAGAAATTTGTCTCAACGAACTCCTCCCGAGAGGAATTCTCGCAAAAATCTCACAAGTTTGCCACGGTGAAACCAAGAGTTGGCCATGGCGAACTTTACCCGAGAGGAATCCTAGCCAAATCCTTCAAGTTCACTGGGGCGAAGCAAGGAGTTTGCCACAGTGAACTTTCATAGAAACATACCCAGTTTTTCAATTTCATGTTAGATTTTTAGACTCTTAAAGATAGAATTTAAATATGATGTCTCATAAAATATATATCCATATTTCTCTAGTTTAATCCAAATTAAGAATCATCTCATTTGGATAAAGAGAGAAAAATTTATGGCCAAAAGACTGAAACATACTTAGTGAACATACTACTGCTACATTTTCCAAATTATCTTCCAATTTTGATTTCAGATTTTTCCCTAACACATCTTATACTCAAATCACCTTTTCTACTTCATTTACTCCTCATTCTTAACTTTATTTTAACTCATTATCATCCATAAACAATTTATAGTCTATGATTGATCATTAACACTAATAACAGAACATATTTGAATCACTCCTTCTCTCTCATTTCTACACTCATCCATTAACACAAAACAGGTCATATACTTATCTCTATTTTCATTAACTTCCAATTCTCATTAAAACATCCTTTTCACAACCAATCTATCTTAAAAACATGTTTAGCATAACTTATAATTTCTTACTCACCAATATACACAATATAGAACATGAGTATACTCATTCTTCATGCATGTTACAAATATATATTCTTCACCATTTACAGTACCAATCATCCATAAAACAATTCCTAACACATTATTTAGCATTTATGTGAAACAAAACATTAATATTTATACATTCCTTTCTTCACCAACGTTCTAGCATATACTAAACTCCTTTGTCATGATCATTTACCACTAAACTATCATCTTATATGATTTATTTAAAACAACCCATGAAGAATAATGTTTAACTTACATGTTTAGCTCTAAAGCTCCTTCAAATCACCAAGAACCCCTCCTCCAACATACATGATCTTCACCTTAAATAGTGGGACAAAAATCAACATGGTGAGGGTGAGAGTGAGTTTTGTGAGTGAAGGAGAGAAAGATGAAAATAAAATTGAAGAAGATGAAGAAGAGAAGCATGTATTGTGAATGGGCAAATGAAAGGCCATGAAATGGTCTTTAATTAGGTCAAATTCGTGAGTGGATGCCACTTGTCACCTTTTTGTGGTCTCCAATTGGCTCTTTTAAAAATTTAGTCTATTTGTCTCCAATTTTCAACCTAATTTTCTCCCAATTTCTAATGAAACTTGTTATTAAATCCCAAAGTCATTTCTCAAAATATCTATTGCCATTTGACTCTTATTTCCACCACTATTTATCCATTTTTCTGCCATTTGACAGTTTTCTAGTCCAAAAATACCTAAAATTTTCTAGAAATTTCAAAAATTCTAAATCAGTTAATATACTCTCCAAACCAATTTTCAATACAATCTAACCACAATTCTCAATAAAATCACATCTATAGATCAATTATACCCGATAATTGTCAATTAATACATGTGCAGTCATTTTGATATGTGCAAAAATTCAAATTCATGTGCGTATATGCTAACATTATGCATAAGCATGAAATACATTTTCTTAATCTCTCTTTGAGCTCACATGTACCGAATTTTAGGGTTCTAATCCTTAGTATGGGAATGGGATATTACATTTAATGTATATTAGTTGATCACTAAGTCATATTAGTGTATTAATGTGCATTAGCAAATAAAAGTTTGCTAGTCATTACATGTTGGTTGGCCACTTAACCATATTAGTCGACCAATGTATCCTTTAAAAGGACATTGATCAACCATATCACCATATTGGTCGACTAATGTACCCATAAACTTACATATTATACATTTAACTTATATTAGTCAATCACTAACCTAAATTGGTCGATCAGTCCCATAAAAATTATTTTTATAACTTCAAATGCTCAAATTTGTTTTGTTTAATGTAATATTAATTAAAAACAACTTTCTAAAATGTCTTCTAAGGAGTATTTGAAATATCAAAAGGCTTTTCTTCAAAAAAAAAAAAACTTTTATACCCCCTGATGAATGAAAAAGGCTCTTGTAATGAAGTAAGATGAAACGTTTGTGTATGGTAAGCCTTTAAGATTATCAAAGTGATTAAATGAGATCACAGTTAATATTACAAAATATAGAATGACTTTGATGTGTCTTGATCTTTTTTTCTACTTCACGTGATTTTTACTTCAAAGGTTGCAAACTTCAACTTTTCTTTATCATCTTTATGTACTATCTTCTTGGGTTTTGACTATATCTTGTTCTTTTGTTGTTTCTTTTCAAAAGAATAAATTTATTAGTAGTACTTATGTTTTGTTATCGTCAAAATATCAATTGAAATCTCTCTTAATTCAACAAATACAAACATCTAAATCAAAAGTCAATCTCTCTTAATTCAACAAATACGAACATCCAAATCAAAAGTCAATCATCTACGAATAGTGAGACTAGGGTTTCAACCATGAACCTTAACACTTTACCAAAAATATGAGAAAAAGAAAAAGAAAAGGAAAAGGAAAAACTAACTCTAAAATTGATTGAAAGTTCTCGTTAGAAAATTAGACAATATTTAACTAGTAATCACATATTTTTTTCTAATTAATTTGTGGTAATACAATGAATGGAAGTCATCGATCTTAAACTTCTTGATAGCAACAATGTAATATACAGTTTATGAAGAACACGTGGCATGTAATGGTTATCTCTTAAAACAAAGAGTTTTAAATATCTAAATAAGTGAATTTAGCATGATATTAGGTGTATCTCAAAATTGAATCTTATAGAACGGTAAAATAAAAGAGTACCAATAACTGCAGAAGCATAAAAGAGCTTAAGATTCTAAAAAATCAAGATGAAGAAGAATAACTCACCGAATTGGAAATGTTGGTCAACGGTGGTCCACACAAACATTAGGGATCCGTCGAACCAATGCAACGAAGATGAAAATGGTTGATGATGAAGAAGACATTGGAGTGCAGAAAGAGTGTCTAAGACGTTAGATGCACAGTGACAAAAATGTGGAAATTAGGGATGAGAATAGTCAATGGTGATAAAGTTGTCAAGTGAATCTAAAAAAAATAAAAATTATGTATCGCCGCCTAATTTGGAAAACCTTGACATAATCAAAGGTTATGTTGAGAGTTTAATTCAATTAATTTGAAAATATTAAATTTTTTATATACCCCCAAGGCTTGATTTGTACTTTAGTAAAAATGTTACAATAAAAAATTAATAAATTTTATTGAAATAGTGAGTTTGGTTTAGATAAAAAATTTTAAGCCCATTTTTTAGGATAACAACAATGATAATGCACAAAGTACCTATTTAGTACGTAATTTTTATTTTGCATTTACAAAGAAGCTGTTTCTGCGAATTGAAATTATAATATTTTGGTTAATTAGAAGAAATTAGGTTATGTCTGATTCCATTTCCAAAGAAACCTGCAATTTACAGACTTTTTCTTCATTCAAACAACCGTTTTTGTGTTTGTCTTAGACAAAGTTTCGTTTACAAGTGACACGTACGTATATGGTAGCTGTATTTCAGAGCATCTACATCAGTAAATTTCAACACTCATCAACAACTTGATTTTGTATGGACGTGCTTGGGCGTCTACTGCTCGAGCTTCCTACTTTCCTGTGGTTAGAAGACAATCGACTGTGGCCCCAAAGATTTACAGAGAGAGCACAGTTCAAGGAAACAACCACTTGCTTTCATAATGAAAGTGGACCACCTGCTTGGATATTTTCTTCTGTTCTGCCCAATGACTGAACTATCCTTAGTCATTTCGACTTCATCCCACCGCTGAAATGTTCTGCCGAACAATCATGCATCCTCATACGCACTACCAAAAGCCCAAGGAGTAACAGAGCTATATGCAATTCCATGTGTCTATATGAAAATTAAGTTACAAATTTATTTATCCATTATAAGTTAAACTATCGTTCCTGTAAGATATAGTGAGTGGGGTGGGGAAGACATTTTAGTAAATTGGAGTGCAAATGAAACAAATGATGATTTGAAAGGGGGATATGGACCTATCAAAGGCTTTTATATTGGGTGGAGACGGGAAGATATATTTATTTATATAGGAGAATTTGTAGATGAGGAGATAAGGAGATTGGCGTGACATTGGCGTCTACATGTCCCTGTCCGATCTGCTATCTACCCCACATGAAAAGGTGGCATGCATCCTCCCTCAACCTTTTCCTTTTGTTGGCTATTTCCTCTCTTTATTAGAAACCTAACAACTCTTTTCTTGTTTTCTAGTCAGAACTGTAAGCAAGTAAACATGGGATTTTTCTTTCTTTAAAGATTTCAAAACCAAACAATAATTGTTTTAAAGATCAATGACTTCTCAAATCATGCAATAATAGCATTAGAAAATAATATTCCACCCCAATTGCATGTCTCTTTCCGCGTTTATTGAAGTTTAATAGGAAAAGAAGCTAAGAAGAGATCGTGAGGTTAATCATATCAGTATGGAAAGAATAAGTCTTTCCTTATTAAATTGAATATGATGGGATTCGTTGAACAAAATAAGAAGAGAGTGAGGTTCCTACTACAAGAACTGCTTGCAAGCTTGCATGGTTGCCTATCTTTCTGTATTGAAGTTACTGTTCAATCCAGTTCGGGAAGTGTATTTAGTATTCCTGGACAAGGTTTCATGTACATACGAGGACCTAATTCCTATAAGAGAATAACTCAAACCCATAATATTTCATAGAACATTAATTAAATCTTGATATTGCTATACATTTGATCTGTTTTGCGATAAATGTTTAGGTAAAAATGGTCTTATGTGACATCATGATGAAGCATAAGTATCGCACTCTCGATAACTCCAGGGATCAGTAGTGGCTTATGGCGCTGCATGCATGTGCAAAACGTGACACTATAAGTTGATAAAGCAGCAAATATCGTCCGCTCATATATAAAATGGCTACAAGAAGGTGAGGAAATGAGTGGGTGAGGATTAACTCAAAATGAAAATCAATCTATCTTGGAGATAATTGTTGGTTGTGGGGCTAATCCTTTTTAGACTGTGTAATGGGAGATTTTACTTGATCACCACTATTTGTGGAGGAGGAAGGTGTACTGGAGATGGCCAAATCAAGATATTTATTTTTTAGTCGGACTTGACCACCCATGATAACAAAAGGAGTTTTTGGCCCACCAATTTTATGTCACCAAACACGGCTGAACCCTGGAATAAAAAAATGAGTAATCCTGAGCCAAATCCTGTTTTCCCAAATGAGTAATCCTGAGCCAAATCCTGTTTTCACAAAACAACAGAAAGGGTACCCGATTGCTGTTAGTCCTCCATATGCCAAAATGTGACCACCTTCAAGTCTTAATATGCGTTAGCAACCTTTGTTCACATTGGTGTTTAATTTTTCTAGTATCAAACAGAGTTGTCTGTTACTCCAATTTGTGATCATAAAATAAACTATGGAGGAATCATTTTATTAATTAAACGTCATATACTCGTGTAGGAAATCTGTCAATCCAAAGCAAGGAAAAAGAAGGAACACAACTTGTATCGTCATACAAATTATCATTATTATTTGTACAATTGTACATGCAGAGACTTGTTGGGTAAAAGTAACGACCTGACTTGTTCCATTTCATGCAAAAGGTGTACGTTAAATCTACAATAGGAAGGTGCCTAATTTCCCAAAAAAGGACGAGAAGATGTTTAAATTTTGTCAAATAACTAACTAGACTTTCCTGCGGCATGTATGTCCATATGTACTCATTTCCTGCTATTCTCGTGTGGCCGGAGACCAGAATGCGGTGTCATCATATTTTGGTTGTCTGCGCTGGACCAATGAGAGTCCATGTTCAAGCTATTCCCACGTGCCTATATCCAACATAGTAACCGGGTGTTTTGAACGTGCTCTTTTCCCCCATATGTTAAACAGCATAAAATTCTAATTCAAGATAAAATCACTAGACAGTAAACTTAGCTAGAAATTACCTTCAGTGTATTTACTTATTCTTATAGAATATTGTTTTGTTAGGTTTTGGCATTCAGAATATTAAACCTCACTCCTATGAGCAATAATGTGAACATATACATACAAGTAGAAGAAAAGTTGATCTTTTGTATCTGGTATCAATTCCTGTAGAAAAGCAGAGGACAACAGGGTCTGCTGGGGTATGCAAATGCCACAAGTAACCAAACCAGACAAGTATAAGAGGTGCTGGCTGACAATCCTTGTTACAGCAGTCAGCAGTGGACGAGTAGTGGTTAGGTAAGCAATTTGTGTGGCAAATTCAAAGTCTCTTAACATACAACACCTCATCAAAAATAGACGTCGGTAAACATTGTCACGTTCCTAGTACATGATGCTTCCCAGTTTCAACTTTTTTCCCCTCGACCTTTTTCTCCCATAAGCATCCAAGTTGGCTCTTTCTCTTTGCAAACGCTTGCTTGTCTACTTTCTAAGTTGCTTAGGCTTGTACAATAATTCGTGAAGTGATCTACATTGTTCCTTGACGGATCATGTGATTCAAATCTCTTCAGACCGCGTCCACTTTTTGCATCATTGCTGCATGTTTCTGGATGATTTAGTTCACAGAGGTCGCAGGTTAAGCGTATCTGAAATTATCTGATGGTCGTTTTGTCGAGTACATTTAGTAAGTTGGCGTAATTATGATAACTAGTAATAACGTTTCAAGTATGAAATGAGTATAAATAGGGCTGTGGCCGTACGTGGTTGAAACAATTTGGCAATTTTAAAATCTTTATTATTATTTTAAATTTCTGAAATTTAAAAGAATGAATATCTATATTATCATTGGAAATAAAAATGCTGATTTTGTATTATATTGAAAATTCGATACAGTGTGGTATCAGAAATTTGATTCTCTCAAGATAATAAAAAAATAGGGTTAAACTAATAGATCACACAAAGCACTATTATTATAACAAGGACATCTTAATTTAGTATTTGTTAAAAATGTTAATACAGAGTAGCAATAAAGAAGATGGTTATAATAAAAATATATTGCAACTTGATTTACAATATAAAATTAAAATCAAATAAAAATTTATATATCACATGTACTTCAATTTAATAATTGAACAAGACAAACTTACATATTCAGATAGAAACAACACTCCAAAGCACTTCAATATTGATAATATATTATAGATTATGTCACTTAATTATTCTATCATATTAGATAAAACAACACCTTCAAACACTTTAATGTTAGCAATATATTATAGATGACTTTGCTGTCAGTGCAAATCAGTGATAAATAACTAAACGAAAAACTCTGGAATGTGGTGTCCTTCACAAAACAACTCTACTTTGGACTCAAAAAGTGAAACGCCCACCCTAGGCGTCCCCACACTCTGGTCCGACATTGTATAAGGGAGATAAATCACGATTTACAAAACAACTCTTTATGATATATTTGGTTGTTAGTTCTAGTTCCCAATGGTCCTATTCATCATCCTGAAAACATGTAAAGAATGGCAAGATTTTTTTTTCAGAGAAAATATAATGAATTAGGCCTTAAAGGCAGTCAGGAGTTATATAAAAGCTGCAAAGAGTTAGAAATAAGCTAATTAGAGCATTACAAACTTGTTAAGACTTAGCTATGACAAGACTATTCACTACAAGAAAAGGAGGTCTTTTGCGTCGTTTTGTAGACGTCGGTAAAGGAAATTTGCCGTCGTAGAACACTATCTTCGACGTCAATACAAACGTCGCAAACAACGTCGTGGAAGGTAGGGTAGGCATTGGTGATCTACGACGTCTGTTGGAACACGTCGTTGAAGGCCCAGATATTCTTCGACGTTTGTAAAGACGTCCGGAAAGGTTAACACAGTTTGCGACGTCT
>JANKYF010000008.1:41585345-41602471 GCA_029829435.1 Erythroxylum hondense
AGCAATTTATCATAGCTACCTAAGTATTAAAAATTTTAAAGTTATTCTATTTAACTTATCTATCCATAGTTATAATATATACTTATTTCATCTTCTAATATTTCATTTGAACTTGTAGTATTGAATTATTGTTTAGTATATTAAAATTAATTATGTTCCTTCTTACATATCAATAATTTATTTATAATTAATATTTTAAAATAACTTGTCAAATGTCTAGGGAATTCTCAAACCACTAATAATCAAGAATAATATAGCATTCTTCTTGATTATTTAAATGACAAATCATTTGTTTTCTTACTCAATTATTTCCATATAGTTCATATTATATCTAAGTATTATCGATTATAAATATAAATATGACATAGTAGTTCTTATATGAGATAATTTAATAATCTCAAAGTATAAAGATCAATTATGAAACCATCATAATAAGAATATCCCCAAATACGAAAATAACATTTCATTTAAGATCCATATTATTATGTAAATTAATAGAACCTATTATCCAAGTACCTATATATTTGTTTAAGTATACTTTAACTCATAAAATCAGTTACTTTGTTTATAAAAAAATAAAGAAAAAGATATAACTTGTATTAGTCTTATTGTTTTTCATCTTGATCGAACCATGACTCAAAATATTTTAGTAATAATAACTAACTGTATTTTAAATCTTATTACTATAGTTACACCATAATTTGAATTGCAAATTAAATATTCTAATAATTTTTTATTATTATAAAATATAATTGACATAAAAATATTTTATTGAATAAATAAATACGAGTTTATCTCCCAAAAGGTTTGGGCTTGGCCCAAATCTTTAAATCTTTGACATAGTGCATTCTTAACCCAGTCATGGCTTAAATGCTGAAATTGTTAATTAACAATTTTAAAGGGGGAACTAATTGATAGCTTACCAATTAATAACTGCTACCGTGATCATAGTGACCCCATTTAATTGGTTCATTGGTTAGAAACCCTTTTGCTTTATTCCCTCCCGCGTAAAATGACAGAACCCGTAATTTGTGGAGCTAAAGAGAAGGGAAGGTGGGACATTTTCATGCACTTTGCACCTCTTTAAATGATGACTGAGAAAAGTAGTAGATGAAAAGCGTGATTAGGTGACCATGAGTTTACAGTAGGAGATAAAATGTGGTCAATCAACTATCTTAAAACCCAGAAGAACATTTTTCATGGAAACTCAACTCAAATAGATATAGTAAATACGTGTGATGTGATCCAAGGGGTCTGAGGGCTTCACATGAACGAAAACATTGGAAATAACCCAAGCTAAGCTGAGCAGACTTTCGTATGGTCAAGAGAAAGGATTAGAAAACTGATTTAAGTTCCTAAAAACACAGGATATCCAATACTACACAAACCATCTCTGCAGTATGAGAAGTGATTTACATCACGTATCCTTAGATCTGTTATAACCAACTGTCCTAACACTGGTCTTGGTGGCTACACACCCAAAATCTTAATAAGATATCAAACATGAGACTTTGAAGTTGAACACACTCGCAAGTGGTGACCACTTCTGGTCAGAGGACAAATAAAAACCATAACCTGAAGACCATCTCTGCCACCAACACCGCTACTTACTACAGTTTGTAATTTCTTAAACAATAATAATCACACTCGCTCACTCACACGGTATACACAATCACGAAACAGGGAAGTACAGCCCTAGGATTGAATACCACAAGTTCCTCGTCGTCCAGTCTGGAATGGACCCCGCTGCCTCCTCTCCCCACTACAGAATCGAACCCACCGTCCTCCTTGTTGATATCCTCCTCCAACTCAGACCCGACCCGACCTGCCACGACCCGACATACCATGATAGCTCTCTTCACGTTCATAAACTTGAATTCTTCTTCAATCTCCTCGGGGATTGATAGGTGTGCTCTCCAGCTAGTGGAAAGTGTCGAAATTCCATCAAGTTTTGGAGAGAAACCTGACTTGATTATCCCACAGACACTGCAGTATTGCTGGCTGCAGATGCTAGAATTTCCGTTCAATCCCAAGTCACACGTAAACGTCGAACAGTAAAATCTCAAGAGCTCGTTACCGTCAGCTATGCACCTCTCGTCTCTTCTCCCAAATGCACCGTTTCTGGCAGCTTTTGCTTTCACCAACTCTCTGTACTCCTCAAATCTCGACAGTATCTTAGGACTGTTATGGATCTTCAGGATCCTATGGATGTTGGGACTCTTCTCCTTACAAGACCAACCCGTCTTAAATATGATATGGACTATGTTTTTTCCTGCATCTCCATCTAAAAGCTCTGACACAACATGTTTGATCGCTTGGTGTTGTTCGAGAAGCTGATGTTTTTGGAAAATCTCACCGCAGGCTGTGCATGGGAAAATATCATTTCGTAAAGGGAAAAACTGAGCATCGACGGAGATATCAGGTTCTTGGCATGAATCAGATGGGTTATTCCTTGGAGGATCAGATAAATCGGTTTCTGGCGGGATCATAGAAACCAAAGATTTCTGGGACGATCTTGCAGAGGTTAAATTAGGTGCTGTCGGGTGAGTCTGAATGTTCGCCTTAGATATTTTGCCAGAGAAAACATTTTTGAGATAAGCCCAAGGCGAAGCAATGAGTTTGGGAGTTTTACTGCGAGATTGATGAGAAGACTTTGGAGAGAGAGGACTAGGCTTAGCTTTGCATTTCCTGGTTGATTGGTGTCCTCTGTCCGAGAAAATAAAGCAACCAAGGTGAAGAAAGAGGATGAGAACAGCAAGGAAGTTGTTGAACAATGCTCCTATGCTTGCCATGGATGGGATGTTGGCAGCTGGATAGATGAAGCTATCGTTATTCAGGTCATCAGTGAATCGACGTGTGAGAGAGATGCAAACAAAGACGTGTGGAGAAAATGATAGCTGATGATGGACAGAGGAAAAAGGAAAAAGAAGCAGAATGTGAAGGAAGCTTAGCTGACGTAGAGTTGGGACATAGAAGAATAAAAGCAAAGAGTTGGTGGAAGGCACCTTGGCCTTTTGTATATTGTATTTACCCGATGAATTTAACGCGATAATTTCCCGAGACGAGAACGTGTGGAAAGGGAAGTTGCTTAAAATAACTTCAACTAAAAAGTAACAACAGAGCACATAACAAGCAAGGATGAGGGATTCGGCATTTGGTATCCGAACGCAGTTTCAGTTTCAAAGCTTTGAGAGAGCAATGTAATTCAGTACCACACGTGGAGGGATCCTGTTTAAGCGGTCGGGATCAGGATTCAGGAAGCCATTAGCCATCCAAATTATTGTTACTTCTTTAATCTCCCAGTCCTAGTTAGTTCCCTTCTCTTCTCTGGAGGAGAATCCAATGCTTCAACTGCTGCCATTTATTATGGTTTTTCATGTTTTGTCATCTTTGAAACATGTACGACATGTAGCACATGCTATTTTGTCGAGTTGCTCATCCCCGGATTTCGATGCAAAATGGAGCAATTTATGTATACAATTAAGGGGATTAAGCCAATAGTTTCTTTCCAAACCTACTCCATAATCTGTGCGCCTGGTGGGGGAGAAATTTAAGAGAAAATAAAATAATTCTCAATAGCGCTCACTTACATGGCTTGGCTTTCGGCGAAGAGTGCTTATACAAACGTTTCTTTTTGGAGTTGCCACGAATCAAAATCAATGCAAATTGTATTGCCAAGAAATTTTACCCAAACGTGCCTGATCCATTTGGTAGATGTATTGATATGTTGGTTCTGATCCTGTGTTTCAGTTATAGTGTTTTTATTATATTTTATTAAATCTCATCCATACATTTACGTGAACTTAACATAAATATATAGATGAGATTTAATAGAAAAATATTATAACAGTGGAACAAAAGATCACAAAGTTTAGGAAGGCATCTCCATGCTTGGATGGATATTTATTGGATAGAATCGAGTGGCTTGATCATTTACAGGATTTAGTTTTTCGGTCTATCGTGCCAAGGGTTTGATTTAAAATAATTTTAGAATACAAATATCATGCTTCAAAATTTCATAAATTGGCCGCATAACATGTTCAAGTTTTAAAATCTAAAATTTCTTTTAAAAAGTAATATTTGAAATTTATCGACATCCTTTTTTATAGATGTAGCTTTGAAGTGAATGCATCAAATCCCAATAAACGATATGATAAATCTGAGATCAGTAAGATGGACTTAGGATCAATACTTTATAGAGTTGCAAGTCATTATAAAAATAATTACTATGTTAAAAACTAATCACTTTTCTTTATACACAACCATTCATTATTTTCTTTTCCTCTCTAATTTTATTAACTTGATATAAGGTCAAGTGTTGAAAAACTGCCCACAACTTAGTTTTGTAAGTCTATTGAAAGAAACTTTGAAAAGTAGTTTTAATTTGCATTAACAACCTACTACATCAAGTATAGCTTTGGAAATTTATGCCTAGAACTAAGCTTAAAAAATTCAAGTACTCATAAATTAAACTATATCATTTAATGCTTAATGTGAAGTCATGATTAGTTAATCTTAAAAAGTATATGGATAATAATTACTAACTCCTATTCTTCTTTGTTTTAACAAAATATGAAACTAACAAAGTCACCTCCTCCATCTTTATAATTACCTTCAACCTTTGATTATGTAAGCTTTCTAACAATAATTAAAATATACAATATTAACTCTTAGCCTTAATTACAACTCCATCATTTAGACCTGCACTCAAAACTTATGAGGTCAAACTTGAATCACCTTAAGTACATAATAAGTGGAATTGTTATTAGACAAAGCAAACTATAACAGATTGTCAAGTCGCAAAAAGTCTACAAAATTAGAACAATGTCTCTGCCCACCCCTTAAAGCATTACCTCAAACAAACATCACTTGTTGTATCACAAAAACAAGACTAAAAGCCCATATATGTTGATTTTGACAACCCTTTCCGTGGGGGCAGACTGTTTGAGCCCTTGCAATCGAAATTCAAGCTACCAATATTTGAACGTTATAATGGTATGATAGATCTATGCGATCACATTGTTGGATGAAAAGAAATGATAGACCAATATGACGTAATGGGTGCAATAAGGTTTCATGATTTTTCTTCTATGTTAATATGTTTATAAATAAATTGATAATAATTGCTCCCTACAAGCTCAATAGCAAACTTTAAGTAACTAAAGAAATGGTTTAACACTCACTTTACTAGAAACTAATGCAAATCTTATGAATTAGTAATATTATTTGAGGTAATGCAAAAATTAAGTGAGACTCTTCAAGACTACATATGGCAATTAAGCTTGTAAGTTACACAAATGGCTAGTCTTAACACCTATATTATGGCTATACCTTTGAGAAAGGATTGAATAAATATCAACCTTCTACAATTTTTTACAAATAGACAAATCTCATACCTTCAAAGAAGTTTAAGAAAGGGTAAGAAAGTAAATTGATCTAAAAGTGGTTGAGTTATTTATATAACAATAAAATAAGTTTCTAAAACATAACACTGCAAACATGGAGAATAGTGCATATTACATACTAAGATAAAACAATGGAGCAAAACTACTAGACAAAAAAAGTTGCAAAACACCCAAAGAGGTAAAGTAATTTAGAGGAAGAACACAAGTGAAATTGTATATGTTAAACAAATCAAACACAGGTGAAGTTGTATATGCTAATGCATCTATAAATCACATATTTATTTTATAAGGAAAACAAGATTTGGTGAACCCTCTTTGAGCAATTACTATGGATTCTATAAAGACTATGGTCATATTATCAAAGATTACAAGAGCTTTAAACATATTATTGAATAAATCTTGTAACAAGGACATTTGGAATAATTTATTAGAAGGGATATAGACGTTTGATGCAACATCCCACTACCATAGAGTATATACCCAAACACTAAGGACATTCAAGTACATATCCTATGATAATGACATGTTAGAGCGAACGTAAATCTAACTTAACATGGCATCATCTAACATAATTTAAAAGTCATCAAATTAAAACCATTCCTTTCATTCATTGTCAAAACTCACATTGTATTCATTGAACAAAAGCTTACATTGTATCCATTAATAAACATTTACAAAACCTTATACAAGTTCTAGGAAGACGACAAAACATAAGCTACAACTCTTCTGATGTCAGCTGACAGACCTCTGAGTCATAACTTAATCCAAAAGGTTCTTTTAGTCAGTCTAAGGAACTAGGTCTCCTGTTTCGTACCTGAAAAGTCACATTGTAATTTTTATGAGTTTTGCGAACTCAATGAGTGAAGTCATCATTGATCATTTCACCCAGGTCAATCACACAAGATCACATAATTCACATATAATCATTCAGATCTTGTATAATCCAAATACATACATTACCATGACAAATCATGATATCATTGCGAATCAGAATATATATATCAATACAAATGCATATGAGACTCCACATTTGTTATTATTGTTGTGACCGAGTGCCTTTCATATACGGATACAAATACTGGCCATTGGGCTCAATCAGAAACATATATCAAGGAGCAAAGCCCTACATGCATCTAGGAATCACGAAGCAAAGCTTTACGTGCAGAAAATCAAGCTTAAAGCTCTATCAAATTGGCTATTCTGGTCACAATGCCTTTATCTAAGCATGCAATTTATGAAATGCATAATTTACATAATTTACCATATATAACAATCACAAGTGATGCATAATCATAATCTCATAATCATCAGACCTAAGTTCAGCATTCAACTTTCGTTGAGAATTAAAATATTATACAGAGTTTCACAACAATTCATAACACTTCCAATACATACCCAAATATTAAACTACTCGGACAATTCATGTCCGGAATTCAAAACACAATCAGTACATATCAAATTTAATTTGTCATTTTCATTCACATACAAGTAGCGCTTCCAATGATATTCAAATGTATCGAACGCCTCTGACAATTATTGTCGAAAATTTAGTACACAATTCAGTACACATTCATCAATATCAAATTCAATTAAGTAATAAACAATACAAATAAAGGTGAGACTATCTTAGGTTACTCACTGTACACTCCAATATGCTATTGCTTGGATGGTCCAGCAATGTCTGACTAATGTCCAATGAGCTCCTCTATATCATACAAAACACATTTACATATATCATAATTTTGCACAAATGTATAAGTCTTTCTTTATGCACATCAATGTATAAATAATATGCACAATGTATGTTCAATGACAATTATGGGTATCTTATCGAGATTTTGTCACCATATCATTCAGATAACAAAACCTCATTAATATAATTTGTACTTAGGGTTTAAACCATAACAAAACAATGTGAAACTAATTTCATAACCTAATTGATCATTTCAGATTTTTTTCATAATATGCTTTCGGGTTAACTTTACATAATTATTCTAGTACGGTAAAGGAAAAAATTAGGCAACACTTCCTTCTAGAAAGTTGTTTTCTAATGTCTTAAGTTTCTAATGATATCAAGATCATACAATTTGATTCATTATTTTATGATTTATGCTCAAAACACCACAGACTATGTATATTTGAAATTTTGGCTAATGCATGATCATGCATTCAAGTTGTACACCTCATATCTCTAAATTCCAATATCTAAAAATTACAAACTTTATAAGAATCAAAAGCTAAGAGAATAAGCTATAACTTTTGTAAAGACACCTTTATTTTATTCTACATATATCAATACAATTTATTCAATAATAATAGGACCCAATTTCTATCCCTAGTAGTGCTACTGCTTAAGCCAAAACTTACTTTCAAGCTATATTTCAAGACCCTTAAGGACAGAATTAAAATTCAATTTATTTTTACCATTTGTATCCAAATGTCTCTAGTTCAATTTAAAACAAAAATCATTTCATTTGTAAATCTACAGATCAAAATATAGCTAAAATATCGAAGTATGTCTAGTTAAAACATTCCAGCTATCAAATTCCAACACACCTCAACATTTTCAACCTAACACTGCCCTTTGGGATAACTTTGCATGATCATTATAACAAGGAAATGGTGTATTTTAGTAACAATTGCTTCTAGAAAATTGTTCCACTATGTTTCTAGTTTCTAATAACACTATAATCATACAATTCAGTATACTGAAAGTTATATCCAAAAGAGTTCAGACTATTTTTAAACTATAATAAAACTCCTAACTCTACTTCCATCCAGATTTTGAAATGCTTAGAGATAGAATTAACATTTGACTTCTTCAGGAAAGTTGTAGAAATATGTCTATAATTTATTTTAAATCAATAATCAACTTATGTGGAAATATACAGTTCAAGATATAATCAAAATATCAAAGTCTATTTAATGAAAATTCTCCAGTTCCTAACATTCTGGCATAAATCTTCACCAATATCTCATATATGTCATTCTAATTTAGGCATAATTCTTATACTACTAAATATCATAAAGATAAGATTGTCACTTACTTTTTAGGCTTTCAATTTAGCTCAAACTTTAGATTAAATCAAGTCTCCATGCAAGCAAAAATTCATCACAAACTTATGATGAAAACAGGTTGATTTTGGACAACAAGATGAAGGTAACTTTTAGCTGGTTTTCTTGGCTATTTTGTGTAAGGTAAAAAGCTGGTTTTTATGCAAACATTTGGCTAGTGCTCAGGCAAATTGCAAAAGAGAAAGTTGGAGCAAATTCAGTGGAGAAAGGTGAGGAAAACAGCATAAACATTGCTACTGGAATTTGCTCCATCAACATCCTAGGTGTCAACTTTACAGCACAACATTTTTCCTAAGGCATGTCTTACATTTGCCTAATCAAGATGCTACCATTAATCCACTATAGATACTGCCATATGTCACCAATTAATCAGTTCATATGTCTCCTAATGATTAGTCCACCTGTCACACAATAATTGATCCATTTGTCACTTAATTACTAGTCCATTTGTCACCAATTAACTATGCCAAATGTCACTCAATTTTAGGCTTAATTATCCAAATTTTTCATGTATCAATTTATCCTACCACTTAGCATTTTTCCTAATCCAATGTACCTCAAATTCACCAAAAATTCTGAAATAATATTAATGGTCTCCAAATAAAATTGTAATGCAAATAACTCACAATTCACATTTTAATCATATTTATAAATCATATACCCAGAAAATGTCAATAAATGCATGTGCAATCATATTCATGTGCAAGAATGTGCATGTCTTATTTAACTAAAGCAGGATGTGTATTTCCTAATTTCTCAATACTTTTTCATAAATCACAATTCTAGCCTCAACATGGGTAACGGGATGTTACATTTGACCTCAAAGAACTATATCACTTAGACAACTGGTCTAGACTCCAAAATAGAGAGGGGAAATAAAAGACCACAAGGGTCATTAATATGATTTTTGATGAAGATAGTAGATGTAGTAGATCTTAGTTGAAGAGGTAAGTCCAATATAACTAATTTAATGCCATAATAGACATTAAGATAAAAAGATAGTAACAGGGAGACAAAATATTCAATAAAGAGGCATATTTAATCCAATATAATCCCTAGGAAGGCACAATAGTTGTCAAAGCAATGATTAATAACTTTGACGTAAAATAAATTTCAAATGGGAACAAAAACTTCATCAACATTCTTTACTTCAAGACCTTCAAAGCAATGAACTTGAATTGCAACAATTTCACATGATATCTTTCTTTTGATTATGTTTAGAGGAGATCATGTCTTGCTTGAAAGGAAATATATCTTTTATTATAATAAGGGATTATCCCAAATAGATTACTAAGATGATACAATCACTAAGATGATACAATTCCATATTATATGTAAATTAGCTACACATAACAATATTTTTAATAGACCTTTATTTTAGGTAAAAGGGGCCATCACATGAGCCTACACATTACTTATCAAGTTTCCAATAGAGAAAGGTATAAGGGAAGTCTTGAATGAGGGAAGTCTTGAATGATCACCAAACATTCAGAAAATATTAAATGGGTTTACTAAAAAGAAAATTCCACTCCATCATATATAAGAATTGAAGAAATGGACCCAAGTTTATAAAGAATTAAACCAGCTTAACAATGATCAAAGACATTTGAGAAGTTCAAGTTAGGGATGCAAATTGTAATAAATTATTGCAAATAAAAGTAGACATAAATCAAGAGCACACCAAAATGGTACAAATTTTAAAGAATAACCTGAGGTATTTGTATGGTTCCCTTCAAATATGAAAGGAATCAAACCACAAATAATAGTCAATATGTTGAATGTGGGACCTAACCTAAAGTTGATGAAGTAAAGCGAAGAATATTTGTAAAAGAAAAAATATAGGCTAAATGCTTTTCAAAATTATAGACTCTTAATAACATGTCATATTCATAATGACATAATAAACTCCTAGAAAATGATAGTCTAAAAGCCTTGTAAAATAATAGGCTAAACACCTTATAAAACGAAAAGCTAAACATCTTACAAAATTAAAAAGTAAACTCCTAAAAAAATGATAGACTAAACACTTTACACTTAAAAAGCCATTTAAAAGTCTTTTAAAAATTCAAATCAAAAAGATAGAATTGCGTAAAAGAATGTATAAGTTGCAAAAAGATCTAGTTGTACCTTTCAATAAAACTTTTAAAAGCACTCATATTATTTGAAAAAAGTATATATATATATATATATATATCACCACTTTGCACCTCACTCCCATCTATATATATATATATATATATATATCACCACTTTGCACCTCACTCCCATCTCTACCTCCTAATTTATTTTCCTCCAATGTGTCTAAAAGTCATATGTCCCTATATAATAAAGTCGGAAATAAGTCTCCTATTTGAATTAAAACTCTTAGAGTGAATCGAGCTTTAGGCATGATCTCGCCTTATTAAGTGCAACAATCTGTCATCTTTTTTAAAAATTTGTAATTTTGACAAATAATACTCCAATTTGATCACATCTTCATGTATCATCTCTTCAAATAAAATAAATACTAATTCACCATTAAAGCATAAAAAATTAATTTAATACAAAAAAGATAAGTCCAATTAACATAACCAAATCACATTATCAAATTCTCTAACACTAGACTCATACTTATTGTCAAGTATACATCAATTTAATACATCAATCATTCTTATAACAACCTCTTATTTTCTTTCATATTAACACATTAAAGGTTTAAGATAAAGTAGTAGTTACGAGAACAAGCACTCATAGGATAAATTTTTAAAATGAAAACATAGTTTTCATTAATTATATTAAAATCAAATAAAATAAGACTTGGCACACTCTCAGGAATTTCACTCTATACACTTAAAGTATTTAGGGTTCGTTAAGCTCTTAAATCAAAGCATAGCAAAGTTATTTCCATAAGCTTGCTTATGAATCATATCTTCACCAGTTAACAAAAAATGAATTTAATGCATAAATTAAAGGAACTTGATAAAGACTGTAACATGGCTTACATAAAGGTATAGCAAAAAGAAGATTTTAGGTTAAACAAATTGAAAAGATCATACAAACTTATCTAAACAACTTTTAACTCAAATTAGTTCCAAAGTTCACTTGATTTTAATCACCTCATCATTTTTAATTTTTTATTTTTAACTTTTTTACAAGTACGTTAAATAGGATATTCTTTTTTTTATACTTCTCCTTTGAAAAATCAAAACAATGCAACTTAAATCAACTAATTTACTTTTTATGGAAATTTCAAAATCTTATGCAAAAACAAGATCAAAATTAGCTTGTAATAAGGTTAATATTCAAGAAAAGAAAGGTTATTCTCTACTATTAAAAGTTAAGGTAAAATTTTGTACATAAGAAATGGTTATTCTAAATTCCCCTATCATCTCCAAG
The DNA here is from genome assembly GCA_029829435.1 of Erythroxylum hondense. Taxonomy (NCBI): domain Eukaryota; kingdom Viridiplantae; phylum Streptophyta; class Magnoliopsida; order Malpighiales; family Erythroxylaceae; genus Erythroxylum; species Erythroxylum hondense. Next base: position 41,597,201 of record JANKYF010000008.1, read on the forward strand.
CATAAATTCACCAATAATGTGGTCTCAAAATGTATTGCAAAGCAAGTTATAGCATAAACAAGTCATGTTTGATAACACAAATTACGAAGAAAGTATACGAGCACAAATGTAATGAATTGCTCTTAAACTTAAAAGCTCACATGAGGGTAAAAAATGCATCAAGTTTTACATATTTTCATTCAACAAAACCGATGAGATACTTTAAGTAATTTAATGAAAAAAAAACTAACCATGCTCGTCTCTTTTATGCATTATAACTCAAACCACAAATGTATCCTAATTTAGGGTTGCTTCTAAACAACAATAAAATGACTTTTTGTTGTCATGATGAATAATCAATATATGAATCATAATATTCATGAGTTCAAGCTCAAATCACAAATTTTAATATAATATATACTCTTGCTTCGCTATACCTAAATCCTACATTATCCCCAATATATGAACAAGATGCTCACATTTAACAAAATTAATCACATAAGATAAGTGAAATATTAGAAAACTTCCCTAAGTTGTGAGCACTGAAACATAATATACTACAATGTAGGTGGATATAAGGCTGTTACATGACACATAACAAAATTATCTCTTTCGTTTCTCAATCAATCTCATCCTTTGATCATTTGAACACGCTTTGTCAGTACTTGTGGTTAATGCAGTCTCGAATTAACTTTTGTCATTTGGATTCACTGATGAATTTTAGTAGTATAGAAATTTAGACTACTAAAATAGTTCACTGACATCTTTAAGGCATGATCTTGCCTTCAATATTTTAGTATTATGGAATTTAAAGATTCTATTCCACCAGGTGTATTCTCTTTTTACGAATTTGGTATTCTGGAACTTAAAATGACTGCTACTTGAACCTGAGTTATATAAGGTGTAATCACACCTTATGAATTTCAGCAGTTTAGAATTTTAGATCTTTTATCTTAAAAGATGAATTGTATAAGGCATTATCTTGCCTTATGAATTTTAATATTTTGGAATTTAAGACATAATTTTTTCTTTACATCAATAAAACACTAAATAAAACAGATAAATTAAATCTATAAATAAATAACATGAAACCAATAAAAATCATAATGTTCGGGTTGCCTCCCAAAGAACATAATTATTTAACGTTGTTATACTTGATCGAGATTTTTCTTCTCAATCATCTACGTAATGGGGAAGTGCAAAATCAATATCCACCACACTTGAAATTATCATATCTTTATAAAAAGGTTTCAATTTATGTCTATTCACCTTGAAGGTTTTTTAAGCATTTAAATTGTTTATTTCCAGTGCATTGTAGGAAAATACATTAGTGAGAAAAAAATGGCCAAGCCACCAAGAACGTAACTTACCTAGTACGAGCTTTAATCAAGAATTATAAAATAACACTTTCTTTCTCACCGCAAATTGCTTCCTTACGATCATATAATCATGGAATAATTTGGTTTTCTTTTTATAAATTCTCGAGTTCTCATAAATGTCCAACCTTAATTCCTCTAACTCTTAAAATTGCAATTTCCCTGCCTCCCAAACTTTTGTCAAATTCTTATTATAATGTTGCACCCTAATAGGCTTTGTGTCCAATCTCCCTAAGTAAATGTAAAGTTTTACTAAAAATAGTCAGTGAGGAGACATTCCTATCAATGTCTTGTAGGTTATACGGTAAGCCTAAAAAGCATCGTCTAAACGTAAATTCCAATTCTTTCTTTTCAGATTTACCATCTTTTCAAAAGTATATTTCACTTCTGTATTTGATACTTCTTCCTATCCATTCTTTTGTGGATGATATGTAGTGGCCACTCGACGATGCACTATATCTTTTTAAACAAAGTTGTCACTATCTTTTGGCATCTTGCTTCTTATCCTTTATTCAAACCTTTTAAGATGATTGTAGGTAGTAACTATCCTTCTTCTAAATAGATATATTTTAGGTGATAATGTAAGACTTTTAATTTTATCTTCAAAACCTACAGAATAGAGTAAAGACACTTTCTTGTGAGTTATAGTAGTTTCATTATTTAAATTTTTTAATCAATTAACATCATTGATAATGATTCTATGACTTTACACGTTCCATCAACTCACTCGTTCACTTTCAATTTAACATTAAATATCAATTCATTACTAGTGCTTTCTTCTTTAAAAACATCCTACATAACTGAATCCACAATATCTATATGATAAATAGAGTGAAAATTGTTAGGGTGCTTCATTATTTTGAAAATATCATATTTCATTATCTCTTTATCAAACTCAATGGAAGGATTAAAATTAAATGTTCTACACTATCTCTATCCATTTTTACGATGTAAAAGTCTACTAAAAATACTAAACCATTAACATAAATTAAAATATTCTATATAACGTCAATAGGATGCACACAAGAACATTCAGCTAGCTAAGTAATCACATTAGTTTCTTGTAAAGAATTCATATTTAAAGCTTGATAAATTAAGTACAACATGACATTGATAGATGCACATAAGTCTAGCATGGCACACTTAATTTTCTTATCATGAATGACACAAGGAGGTGTAAACATACCTAGATCTTTGCATTTTTTTAGTAAGTTTCTATTTTTTACAACCGATATTACAACTATACATTCTTATACAAAATTATTCTCTCCTTATCCTTCATCTTTCTTTTATTTGTGTGTAGTTCTTTCAAGAACTTTGCATATTTTAATATTTGTTTGATGGCTTCTAAAGGTGGTATATTGATTTCCACCTTTCTAAAGATCTTTAATATTTTTCTCTCATATTCCTCTTCTTTTAATTTAGTCAGCTTGCAAGAGAAATGTTAGACCCCGAATTTTTTTTATGATGTCATTAAGCATGAAATGTGATAATTATGTGTTTATGGTTTACTTTGATTGAATTGGGTTTGGTATTGGTTAATTGGAGAATAATTAAGGTTAATTAGGGTTTAAATGAGGAAGTAGAGGATTAAAAAGTGTAAGGGCATTTTGGGAAGTCTACTTAAGTTGAAGAGGATTTAGGCTTATTAGGAAGGGTATTGTGGTCTTTGACCACCCTAGGTAGGTTTTATAGAAAGGAAATAGAAAAGAAAAGAAAGAAAAGAAAATAGAAAGAAAAGAAGAAGAGAGGAGTCGTAGCCGTCGGAAGAGGAGGAAGAAGAGAGGAAAAGAGAGTTCGGTCTTTGAGGTTTTCCGACAGTTTGAAACGTTTTCCGATAAGTTTAAGTCCTTTCTAACTTGATCTTGGTTGGATTAAACATTGAGATAACTTGGATTGAGAGAAATCGATGATTTAGGGTTTTGGGTGGAAAAAGTTGGGTAAATCGTTGGGTTGATGATTTTAGGATGGATTGGAAGCTTAGAATGGGTTAGAACTGTAGTAGAAGACTGGATCTATGCCTTAGATGTGTTGCTTTTGAGTTTGGAACGGATTGGAGTTGGAAAATCTGGGATTTTTGGGTTCGGGAACGATTTCCCGATCCGCACGTCGCGGCGTGCGAATTTTGTGCACACCGCGTGCACGTCGTGGCATGCCAGGGGAGCGTGCGTCGTGGCGTATGCATACGTGCTTGCCGCGACGTGCTCGAGCGCTCGCCGCGAAGGCTTGGCCTTCGTTGTGGCGAGCAGCGCCTTCGCCGCGGCGAAGCCCCTTTTTTCCAACATTTTTATTCTTTGTTTTCCGAAGCTTTTTGATTAATTTTCTTTGATTATTGTTTGATTTGAGACTTGGTTTACTATAGGAAACCAAGCAGATCAGTTTCCATCGCAAGAGGAAGGACAACAGTAGTCGGATACTCAAGCGATTTTCGGTGGGTAATATACTTATAGTTGTTGTGTGATTAGGCAAATTCTTGCCTATGTGTGAATATATGTTATCTGATATGCATGTGTAATAAATGACCTTGATTTCATATGCCATGTAAGAAGCATAAAATTATGATTATGAGCATGTTATGCCTGGACCTCGGTCGTGGCATTTTGAATAAATGAAAAACATACCATCTGATAAAATGATTATGAACATATATATGTGCTTTTGTTTGGGCGAGAGTGGAACCATTTCGTTCATCACGTGCACGTCGACAAGAGTCTTCTCCCGGCTGCCCGCTTGTGGCCTATGAGTAGGGGTGAGCATTCGGGTAATTCGGGCCAAAATTTCACTGTTCGGGCCCGGCTCGAATTACCTGAATTTTTTTTTATCTTACCCGGCCCGAACCTGAACTTTTTCTTACCCGAGCTTACCCGACCCGAATTACCCGAAATTTTGTTCGGCTTTACCAGAATTACCCGAAGTTGTTTTTTTTATAATTAAAAAAAACTCGAAATTTTGTATTTTTATAACCTAATTCGGATAATTGGGCCGGCCTGAAGTTTTTTGGAATTACCCGATCCTAGCCCGAAAATAATCGGGCCGGGTCGAGTAATCGGACCGACCCGAATAATGCTCACCCCTATCTAAAATATCTCGTGGACAAAAAAAAACAGGTAATGCCTTTTCAGAAAATATAAAAAAATAATAATAGCTGACGGTTACACCAAACGTACGGACAGTTTTACATACAAATAACGCATACAAACTTTGTTCTTAACAATTTGAGTATGATTTCCACTAAATTACAGTTGAGTGCATTCATATAATATGACTCGTATGGAGTCTCTGTCAGCCTCATTTAACCAATACAAATCAGACACTAGCGTTGTTTATCATGCTGCCTAAAACGGTCATTACCGACTTTAAAGCAACAGGCACATGTGGTGGGGTACTAAATACTAATGAATCAAAAGTAAACGAAATAATTGAAGCCGCCCCATTAGACTTTCAAGATAGAATAGTGCACGAAACAGAATTTTAGGTCCCAAGACTGGTATGATTGTACCACCAGTCCTGGTTGGTCACGATAGGACGACATATATCCACAGCAAAGTTGACCCACACGACAATAGGCGATTTTTATTCGGAACTTACTAATTGTTTTAAAAATAATTTTTAAAATTAAAAGTATAAAATAATAATATTTTAATTAAATTTGAGCTTAAATTATTTAAACTTACCTAGGTTTAACTATTCTAAACAGAACGATATCGTAAACAAATGTACATATAATATTGAGGAACCTAATGATTTTTGCAAATTTGTATCGTGAATTTAATTTTTATTCTCAATAATTCTACCATAATTTTTCATGTGGATTATAATTAATTAATTTTTATTTTATAGCTGGATCAAATAGCGACTTAGAGATCTTTTTAATATAGTGTTTACTCATCTTAATACCGTGTGGTATAGGTAGTGT
>JANKYF010000008.1:41605944-41622192 GCA_029829435.1 Erythroxylum hondense
ATGAACGTGATAAATTTGGAAGCACTTAACTTCGATTCAAAGAAAAGATCTCATCTAATTGTAACATAATCATTGGTCTAAAAGAATGATTTTCATAATTCAAACAATTAGTCTAAAACATATTAGGATAGCTATAATAAGTTTCAAAATTTTCTAAATTAATTGGTCCAAACCCAGCATTCGAACCAAAACTTAATGTAAATTGATTGGATATAATAGCATTCCATATCAATTAAATGATATCAATAAGCTTGGTGAAAAAAACTAAGCCCTAAATTAAATAATTGAGATAACTACAATTATTCAATTTAGTTTTTTAGTTTTTAATAAATTAAATATGCAAATTCATAATAACTTATTTGCTACTTATACCAATTATTCATGACAACTATAGATAACTGAATTCATAGACAACAATAGAATAATCAACATCAAATTAATTTTTTAGATCAATCAATATTAATTATTCATGAAATATAAGAACACAAAATAAGAAATACTTGAATTGAAATAAAAATATAGATTTAGAACAAAAACTCATAAGGTTATAACTAGAGTTTTGAATTCTATTGAATAAAAAAATTTATAATAAGCCACACATAAACTAAACAAAAATAGAATAAAAATGAAAGAAAAAGAGAAAACACAAAGAAAAATGAAAAGATAATTATAGAGAAGGTGTGTGTAACATTTTCCTCTCCTTTTCCTACCTAAAAACTAATTTCTTTCAATATTCCAGATATTATCTTCTAAACAAATTCAAATTCCTATATAATAAGCCTGGTAATAAAATATACTGAAAGACAACTAGGTGATCTAGGTCAGTCACACTCTCATATATGTAGACATAAAAGACAACTCTATTATGGAAAAACAGGGCATATGCAAGATGTTCCTTAACAATATGAGACATAATTACTTAAACAAGTCAAAACTTCTCTGCCACTAAACATCTCACAAATCAAGAATGTTTTCATCTTACAAGTTATTGATTGAAATGTGTGTTGTATGAGGATTAGTTTCCTGTCTCAAGACCTCAAACCTTATTTCATGTTCCATACAAAATCTTACTTGTGATGATAATGCAATAGATTTGGGTCAAGAAAAGATTATTTATCAATAGATTCTCGTCAGAATCCAACTTGCAATGACAATGGAGAATATTTAAGATTAATAAACCTTATTCCTTTATAATTCAAGTCTACCATCTTCCTCACTAAATAAATTTCTAGAACTCATCTTTAAGACAAACTCACAAATAAATCTGTACAACAACTACACAACATTTCCACCTTTTATGTAACATATATGGATTTAAAACTTCAATCCTAAATGAAGCCTAAGGCTAAAACTTCAAGGAAACATGATAGATATGACTAATGGCCCAGTAAACCAGAGATACTTTAACATAGTATAAGATGAAGATTAATATCATAATCTTATGAAGTTATAAATCACCATAAAAGTAATCAATATTTCTAGCAATGATGTCACTTATATCTATAAAGATTAAAAGTGCATTTTGAACCCCAACATTTACAACATAATACAAAACAGTCTCTAAGATTTCGAAACATTCAAATTGAACTCTAACATTTTCAAAACATACAAAGCAAACCCTAGTGGACGAAAAATTTAACAGAGTTAGCTGTCATAAGTTAAATGTTACATTAACACTTATTTGATATTTTCTACTTTTAAAATAAAAAGTGAGCCCTACTATCACATGATAAGTGTGCCCTACAATCTAAAATATATAACAGTGGATCCCACTATCATATGGCAAATAGGACCTATTGTTTGAAATGTATAACAGGGAGCTCTACTGCCACATGATAGTGGGACTCAATCTATGATTAATTTAGAAAAAGCTAATTATGTAGCAATAAGACTCACTTTTTTAAAAAAAATATAAAAATAATGTCATATCTATATTGACATGACATTTGTTAACATAGAGTTATTCTCATCAAAATTTCGTCCATTTAAGGATTGTTCTAAACGTTTTGCAAACGTTTGGAGTCAAATACAACATTTCAAAATATTAAAGTTTAACTTGTATTTTATTGTAAGCGTTAAAGTTCAAAATGCACTTTTGGCTTACCTGTAAATTCTCTCTCTATTATCTTTCCTCTATCTAGTTTACTAACTAAATTGTTGGAGGCCAAATGACAGAAAGACACGTAACACTTAAGTATGCATATTTGTTAAGAGGATCCTGAAAACACTTTCAATTTGCACTTCAAACCCCCTATGCTAGGCTTAACTCGATATCTTAACTTAGACTAAGGTTCAAAGAATTTAAGTACTAAAAAATTACACCATATCACTTTTCTTAGGGATAAATTATAGGTTATTATTCATATTAACTAAAATGTTTTTAACTACTTAAATAATCTTGTTTATATCGATTAATAATAAAAGAAATATGTTTGGATTCATTTATGCGGTTAATTATCAATTGATTTGTAATGTTTAAATATTTACGTTTGGTCAGTTAATTTTGTATTGTTTATATTCACAGAACTAGTTTCTAATAGAACTGTAATCCTTGTGGTGATAACAATCTCTTTAAGCCTTAAGGACAATTGATTTTAAAAATTATTATATTAAAAATGTTGTAGTCATTTCTGTATCTTTAAAGCAGCGAGAAGAAGGAGGAAATTTCTCTCGCAGTCTCCTTCCTGAATTCCACCACTGGACCTGTCTGGATCCAGTCATTAAAGTTTGGCAAGACGTCCGGAAGATTGTAGGCCATCTTTCATTAATTTAGGCAACAGTCGTCCATAGTTATCACCAATGTCAATCATTAAACTACTCCCTTCACAATAGCATGCTTCTCCCATGTACTCAGGCTGTATCCTTAATGTCTCAAAACCCTTAATACTCATTATTAGGCTGAAATCTTTTAAAGCATGAGTTGATTCCAAGCAAACTGGGGTCAGGTGAACTTTGATTTACGACCCCAGTAATTAAATAGCATGACAAGTACGAGTTTACCTGTCACTTGTACTTACCATCTACCACTCATGTGCGAACCTCAAGTTCAACCGACAATCTCTTTGCTCTTGGCATAATATAAAAGAGGTTTGCATGAAATGACCTCGGTCTTATCAATAATCTGTTAGAATTACAACGATGAAATCAGTTTTAAGAATCGGACTTTGTGACTTCCATACGTTTCAACTTTTCTTTCGACTCGCGATATATTGGGAGCAACAGCACAATCATTCAATTGCTGTCTCGCTTTCGGGGTGGGGCCAATATGATCTTCCATTAATAATCTGATGAAGTTTCGTTGTCTCCCGAGGATTGAAATCTTTTTCTAATAAGTCTCCCATTTTTTCACTTAATAACCTAATTCTGTGTCTGTATCCATTCCCACTTATACCTCAAAGAAAAATTAAAGTACGCTTTCATTATCACCAAACAAGTAGCAGCCTTTACGGCGTAAACTACTGGAATACATGAGAAAGTTGCAGTAACGAGCAGTAGCATTAGAAGATAACTACAAAGAAGAATCACGACTAGCCTCCCGCCACTGTGTTCGCGGGCTAAAGAGAAAAGAAAGATTCGTCCGAAATGTAAAGCTGTTAATGTCGATGTTTACACTTGATGGGACAACTCAAGTCAACAAGTCATTAAGTTTGTAGGATGAACAGTATAGAGGAAAGAAGTACAATAATTAAAATTCAGCTTGACCACAAATATAGTTGACTCCACGAGAAGCGAAAGAAGAAGCTATTGCTCATAATATATGCTATGGCAATTTCTTCTTCTTTACTTCTTAACAACCTTTTTGCCTGTCATCTGCTTTTATATCTTTTCTTCCACTTAGTAGAAAAGCTGCCGACAAAAGTAATAGATTAGCAAGGTGTTGCCTACTTTCCAAGGTGGTGATATCTAATTACAATTTTTATATACTGTGTATTATCCTCATCACTACGTGCTGGCCTTGCAATTGAAAATAAAAAGGTAAATGTGACTCCATGTGTGACCAATTGTTTTGCAGTGGCCATGTTTAAAAGCTTCCTTTGAAATTTTGTAGGGACGCCAAGGGATACTCATCCATGAGTATCTGAAAATTTTATTTAAGCGAATATACATTTAGATTTTAAGAAAAAATCTACCCATTAAGTATGAATAACGTATTTTATCTTAAATGATTGGAAATGTGTAAAAGCATGTATGATTAATATATTAATGTTATGTTATAATACTGTATTATATTATACTTGTGCATAAGTTATGTTATACTTGTGCATATTAGTCACATGACATTAGAATTATTTCCATCAATGCATTTTTTTAACAAAATTTGCGCGAAGAACCTGGACCTAATTAATGGGTAGGATTATAAAATAGTACAAATATGCATGAGTTTGAAGATATGTTATGGATGTTGCCATAAACAAACCTTTGCTTTCGTGGAAAATAATGAATAGGTGGCCTGGTTGGTGACAATGCTCGTTATTTAATTGATAAATCTTTTCGTATCCCCATTATGAAATATTTTCTACTAGTAGTTGTATACATTTCATTTATGTAACTTTAATATCGGCCCAATGCCCCACAACTTATCTCAAGAGGCATAGAATCCTTCTTCCCATACATAATTTTAGAATAGAAGACAAGGGAGAAATGACGTTATGTACTCTTGTTCATTAAGACCCCTTTTTTGTTCAACTGAAAAATATTGAAAAATATGGACTATCTCACATTTTGGCAAAAGAGAATATGGTCCAACAAGTTTCATCTAGTAGGCAAAATAAGAATCCATTTTACCATTGGTCATACCATCCCACCATGCTTATACTATTCCTGCGCAGAAAAATGGATTCTTCGGACTCTGAAGGGCACAAAGAGAAAGTACGATAACCAACTAGCTAAACAACACCTTTGAGAAGACCATTGACTAACTAAAATTAGATTGTAGACTACTGCAATGTCTGGTAGATTATTGTAGAACAACATGGGAACCTTGGGATTATTGGTAAGTTCCAGGTATGATGGCTGAGAGTTCAAAGCCCTTTTCTTTATGAGAACAACACTCAGCTTTCCTCTTAGGAACCTTACTCTCTCACAACACCTTTTCCCCTTTAAAGTAATAGTTGCAACAATATCTACACTCTTCTCCCGTTAAAGTCTAATCTCACAACAGAATGGTTTTAAAAGCAATCACAAATTGTATTAGACTTTCTGATATACAAGATCCTTAGAAAAGGCAAGTGTAGAGCATACTTGTCTCTGTACTGTGATAGATAGTAACATCACTTAAGATGTAAGCTTTCAAGAGAGAGAGAACTATAATGGAAAACACACAAACTAAACTTCATTTAAACTTCTATCCAAATGTTTAGCATTTAAATTGAGTCTGCTTACAACGAAAGAAAAGCCTTGCTTTTATAGGCAAAGCATGGTAAGAAAGTAAATCTTTTAAGAGACACGCTCACTACAATATTAAAAAAGAAAGTAACTTCAAAATACAATCATCACACCTTTAATAAAGTTACTTTGAGAAAGCAAACAACTTTCTAAAAAACAAACAGTATGATGATAAGATAGAATCTTATATAGTAGTTTGTGGGTCACAAAGATTCTCTTTCATCAAAAGACTCAAAAGCAAATACCTAAAAAGACAGGTCATTCTTTAGAGAACTAAAGTGCGGTCATCATTATAATTGGATTCTTCTGTCAAGGTTATATCTTTATCAAGTTGCTCAAGAAGAATACTAAGATTTGTGAATTGACAAGTAAAAAGCCCAGGACTAGAAATAGAAATGGGCTCGTAGATTGGATTGGATGGTTTGCTTGAAGCTATCGAATGTCAATATGTAGAATAAGAAACTTCACCAGCTTGAATGTTAATGACATTAGAGAAAGTCATCGATGTCCATTGATCAAACGATGGAGTAATAATTGGTGCAAGAAGAGCAGTATCACCAAAATATGGACCAAAGGAGGTACAAATGTCTGAAGGAGATTGACTTGGGAATTGATTAAGTTGGTCTAAAAAAGAATGTAATTCTCCCATTAAATGTGTACTTTCTATAGACCAATCGGGGGTAGTTTATCAATGCTGAATGGGATTGAGAGCACATAAATGGTCTGAAGTACTCATACAGTAAGGACGATGGATGATATAATTAACATAAGTTTTATGATCAGCCAAGGCAGTGTCCCATAAACAATGATGAGTCAAGATTTGAGACATGTCGATGCACCATTTGGATAAGGGTTGAAACCATTCCAAGAAAGTCTATAAAAGAGAATGGGCATTAGTCAGATCAGACAAGTGACGACAAACATGGAGAGGTGACAGAGATATGGAGCAAGCATAAAGAGCAAATAAAGCCCAGAGATGCCATAAAGTAGTTTCATGAAGAGTATCATAAAGATGATACATGAGTTTACAAACGGGTAAGAGTATCAAAAAGACTAGGAGTAGGTAGAATGTCAAATTTAAGAAGTGTGAGATGAAGATAACAAAAGAGACTTTGATGAAGAAGAGGAAAATGATCTGCAACATTTGTTGGAGGAATATAAAACAAAGGAGGAAAGTCTTTTTTATATTTTGAAAATTTGGGAAACTCCATTAGCCAAAAAAGAGGAATAAAATGGTGTAGAGAAGATGAAAGAAGCAAGATTGGTTTGGTTGGTCTAGAGAGAAAATCAGCAAGTGTATTATGGTGACCTTTGATATGGTGGATAGAGAATTTATAGCGAGAAATCAATTCTTGCCAATGAAGCAATTGAATGTTGGGAATCTTTTTCTTAGGTTGATCAAGAATTTTAGGGAATGAGGTGTTATCCATTTCAATAACAAAATCATAAGGTGTGAGGCAGAAAGCAAACTTTTCAATGCCTCGCTTAATAACCAGAATTTCTTTGTAATTGATGTGATAGTGGCTTTAAGGATCGAAACTGACCACTAGCATGACTACAATAATGTCAGTTGCCATTAATGTCTCTAGAAGCACATCACCCTAATACTTATCACTAGCATCTGTCTGTAATATATGTTGTCATAAGGCAAGAATCTTTAAAGGTGGAGGATCTTAACAGATATGCTTTAAGTGTTGGACAACTTTGGTTTGTTCTAATGTCCAAGATGGTGGATTCTTTTTCAGTAACCTGGATAAACATGAAGTATAAGTTGCTACGTGTGATATGAACTCATGGATGTAATTAATAATCCTGAAGAATTGTTGTATCTGTTTCACAGTGAGATGTTCTTCAGGAAAGTGTAACAACTCTTGTGTAATATGTGGACCAGGCTGGTAGAATCCATCTTTGAAATGCATGCCTAGAAATTCAATTTCTTTAGTGCCAATGATGCTTTTCGAGGTTGAAAGCATAACGCCATACTATTTGGTAAGATCTAAAAATTGCTTAAGTAAGGCCTGATGTTCCTCATTGTCTTTGAGAATAGGATAATGTCATCAATGTAAATGATTGCACTGTAGAGGATAGGCTCATAGATCTTAGTCATTATTCTTTGAAATAGTAATAGGTCAACTTTAAGCCCAAATGACATAACAGTTCATTAGTAATATACATTGGGAATGCAGAATACAGTCTTGTATCTCTCAGTTGGGTCGATAACTAATTGCCAAAATCCTACTTTAAGATCAAACTTGGAAAAGATAACAACTTCTCTTAGAAATAGTACCTGAGTACTAATCTTTGGAAGAGGAAACTTGTCATCTTGCAAGAATGCATTCAGAGGCTTGTAATCAATTACCAATCTCCTTTTCCCACGCTTTTACTCTAAACAATTGTTGATATAAAACGCCTGGCAAGCCCAGTATGACTTTGTTTGCTCAATCAATCCTTGCTTCAAAAGGATAGCACACTCATCTTATGCAAGCTAGAGGTCATCAAGGTTCATCATTGGATGTATGGCTTTTGTGGGATTGATATCCTTGTTCTTTTTAAAAGGTAGACTTACAAAAAAAATCAGTATTTTTTCACACAGGATATGAGTGAGAAAACTATGCATGTGATTCTGGATAGTAGTCTAACATTTTATCTCGCAATGATATATATGGTGTAGGAACTTGGGAAAAGTCAAACACATTTTTATGTCAATGTAAGGACTAAAAAATGATCAATACCTGAGGCTTGTGGGTAGGATATGTAAAAGTGAGGCTTTACTGTATGTATCCATACTAATGAGAATATTTGGGTCAGATAGAGTGCTTCTAAGTACTTTAGTCCAAACTATACACTATGGAAAGAATCGTATCCCTATCTTTCTCTTTGTAATAAGCCCTATTTTGAATGAATTGTCATTTGCAACTGTAAAATACTCACCATGTGAGGTCCATGCTTCAGAAAGTAAAATTTTGGACTTCATGATCATAAGGTTGGATCTAATATCCATAAACTCAATGGCTTTAATGGGTCTATCATATTTTTCTTGTCTAAAGAGTTGGATCTGGATATATGGTTGTTTAACTGAATTACGATCTAACTTCATACAGGTCTATTGTAGCATGTATAGTGAATCATCAGCGGATTCATCTTCAGAGGTTGTTACAGAAACAACATACTTTGTGTCCTCATCTTTATTCGATTGTTCTTCAATCAGATCTTCAAAGTTATTGGAAGAATGAACAGGTAAGATTGATTACATTTGCTTCAATAACTTGATATCCTTGTTAGTCTTATGAGAATAAGTACATGTAAAGTGTTCTGGTTGTCCAAAGAGAAAATAGCGATAAGCCTTCTAATAATGCGAGGATTTCTTGAAGAAGCGAACGAATCTTCTTTTCTTACCATCCTTTCTCACCTATGCTTTTCTAAAGGTGTAGCCTTTCATTTATTTGCGAAAGTTTCTTCTATGATAGACTTATCAAAGATGAGTTTTCTTCTTATTGTGACAATCACAAGTCTTCTATTCTTTGCACTTGATTTGAAGATAAGGCTTCTTACAAGCCTGTTTGAGAAGTGAACCACCCTTAACGATGTTTTTGAATAAGGTAGTTTGATCACACAGCTTATCAAGAGAATCTAAAGTAAGTTGGTAAATTTCTCCAAGAGATATATTAGTCACATCTCTTTGTAAAGAAGCAATGATCCGTTGTAACTCTGGTTGCAGTTGATCTGGAAGGGATGAGATAAAAGTATATTGAAGATTAACATCATTCCATCCATTCAAAAGATCGTACGTTTTTTTCATGCGTTGATAATGCTTTTTTAAATCATGCTTGTCAAGTGAACATCATTTTATGGGAAAATATTCCTGACGGGGTCTGCTTATCAATAAGCTAAGTCTCTAATGAATTCCTTATGAATTATTCCAAGAAGAGCTTCGGCTGTAGTGACTTGGATATACTGAAGTCTTTAATAGTTGTTAATGCTTTGCTACCATTCTTGCAAAGTACTAGTGAAATGAGATGTAAACTTAGACAAAATATCCTGTAGAGGATTATTTGGTCGAGTCATTTGTAAATCTATCTAGGCACCAAATTCATGCAATCAATCTCTCCGTTTCTTTGAGAGAAGATTGTCAAAGGCAAACCAAGGTCTTGAAGTAGGTTGTGGTGCTGGTGTAGGTTTGAAAGGTTCAGTACCTGTGAATTTTGATTCACTTATTTCTAGTTCAACTTTAGTAGGTTGAAACATAGTCATCAAAACTTGTGCTAATTTTGACAGGCCAGCTAACTGTGATGAGGAATCAGAAGATTGTTCAGATATCGGTTCAGACGATAACTCAAAGATTGTTACAGAGACTTCAGATGTTGGGACAGAGGCTTCAGAGCAAACTTCTGTATTATTTGATTGAGCAGAGGAATCTTCTGCAGCAAGTGTAGGTGCAAGAGTTGCTATAAACTCTGTCTGTGGTGCTTTGTCCTTCCCAGTAAAGATGGAAAGTTGAACCTTTGGTGGAGAAGTTAGAGTTGTATGGATTTGTAGTAGTTTACTCCACTGATTAACTAGTTCAAGTTTAGTGAACAAAGGTGATAGCTCAGGAACTGGTTTAGGCTTTGGCTTTGATTTCTTAGGTTTTGCTGGAGTTGCCTGAAGATAGATATACTATATGATCAAAGGATAGTTGAAATTGAAAGCCTTTGAATAGTCAGCTTCTTTTGGATACTTATTGAAGTAAATCACTTGTTAATATAGAAATCACGTATAATATGTAAAATACACAAGGGGGTTGAATTGTGTAATCTTTTCAAAAATATTAATATTTTGAGATTTCTTTAATTTCTTTACAAAAATTCAGATGATCACAAAAACACTTTACTAAAGTTGATAAGTGATGCAATCGCAAGTAATATTATCTACTCTTCTGACAACAAGAAAATTAAAAGATAAGGGTTAGTGAATAGATGTTGTGATTTTATACTGGTTCACGCCAAACCTTGGGTTACGTTCAGTCCTCAGAGTTTGTCTGAGATTTCACTATACCCTTCAACTTTACAAGTATTCTTTCTACACTTGCAGAGCCTCTTCAGGCCTTTCTCACAAAATATTATTTATCTACTTTCTTAGCCTCTCCAGGCTCTAGCCTTTCTTTCTCTCTCTAGGAAAGATATTTTTGAGCTTCACGTTACAGATGTATTCGCTATCTTCTTTTACACTTTGAATACAGAAATTCTCTAAGTATTGTACAATCAAATTTTCTCTCTTGTAAGAATATTATTTAGTCTTCGACTAGAACTAGTATTTATAGCCTAAGTCTCCAACTGTCTTCATGAGAAATTGCTTCTTGAATCTTATAGAAATTGTTATTAGTTGAGTCCTGTAACTAACTCTAACTAGCTAATAGACTGATGTTCTTGAATATCTTCCTTTTGTATTGTCTGGTATAATACTTCTTCTATTATCACGTTTCGTATGTTATTGCGTTTCGTCTAGTATCGCGCTTTGTCTGATGTTGCGTTTCGTTTAGTGTTGCACTTCGTCTGGTGTTGTGCATCGTTTGGTGTTGCACTTCGTCTGTTATTGACCACGCATCTTTTAGTTTTAACTTAAGTATTACTTACATTTTTCTGCACACTTAACAAACTTATCAAAACAGTTCATCTATTTATAAGATTATTATTATTTGATTTTCATCAAAATTAATAGAAGTGAAGTCCTCTTGACTTAGCAATCTCCACCTTTTTTATGATAACAAATAATTATAATATTATAAGATAAAATGATGTTCAGAAGAATAGATGAATAGTATTCAGATGAATAATAAACAAAACAAAAACATAAGAAATGCATAAGAAAGGCATACAAGATATATACAATGCTTTCTATCTTCTCTTCTCATTCTCCTCTTTTTCTCTCCCTATTTATTATTAATCAAAAAGATAACTCATCGTAGACTCTTCAGAATTTTAGAAAACATTTGTTGCATATCAGTGCGGATCGTCTTGAGATCTTGTTCAATAGTAACCTGTAGAAGTGCTACTTTCTTATGAAGATCACCCACTAAGTCAGCCAGTTCATCAACCTTAGTATGAATTTCGCCAATTTCTTTTGCTAAGGCTTCTTGAACTTCCTTCTGTTTGTGACTTGCTTCTGTCCAATTTATGAAATGCTTCAAGAACTCCGAATTAACAGCAGGATCTTATTGTATTTCACTAAGTGGATAAAGGTTTTCAACAACAGATGGTTCTGAAAGTAAAACATCTAACTCTATGATTTTGATTGAGGGTAGTCTGAAGGTTTGTTTTCCTTCTAGGAGATCAAGATCATTTGGTTTAGGTAGTTTAAGAATTGGTTGCCCAAGAAAGTGTAATACATCTTTGACTGAAGGTATGAAACCTAAAGGTCTGAAATGCATGATTAAATGCACAAAGATTTCTACGTTGAAATTAATACCTTCAACCGTGATACTTCTGTACTATCCTTCTGTCACTTTGTCAACTATCTTAAAGTTTTCATCTATGATAGAAACTCCAAAATGACTTCCTAATGCCTTTAAAATGTAATGTAAAATATAGATACCTCCAAGTTGAGCTGCATTACATGCGTCATCTATGTTCTTCACAACTATTTGAATCTATTCTTCTATAAGATCATCTTCATCCCCTTTAGGAAACATCTTTTTCCCCCTTTTTCTTCATTTCTCATAGGGGTTGAACATCTTGGTTGTATATTTGACATAATTTTTATCGATGTTATGCTCGTAATCGGGTAGATTATATGCCGATCCTTTGAAATCTTCATTAGATATGGTTATGCCTTCTCAACTCGTAGAATACCATATAGTCTTCGTTCTTCATAACTTAAAAGATGTATTGTCTGATTGTTAATCGGTATAGGTT
The DNA here is from genome assembly GCA_029829435.1 of Erythroxylum hondense. Taxonomy (NCBI): domain Eukaryota; kingdom Viridiplantae; phylum Streptophyta; class Magnoliopsida; order Malpighiales; family Erythroxylaceae; genus Erythroxylum; species Erythroxylum hondense. The sequence goes on from JANKYF010000008.1 coordinate 41,618,220, forward strand.
CGACTTGTACCCTGACTATCTTTTTCGAAGGTTCTCTGATAATAATTGAGCTTCTACTTCGAACAGATACTGAGTCTTCTACAATCTTCATTTTCAAATCCTTTTTGTTAATTGGTTGAGAAGGATTGCAAAGTTCCAATTGGTGTTCAACTGTCTTCGCGTTCTGTTGAACATCAGATGAAGAAAGCTTTTTCAGACTAGGCTTCACCTTCTCTTATTCTTTTGCTGGTTTAGAAGAAAGTTATTATTGAGGCTTCTTCCTTTCAAATACTAACTTCCTTTTTATCTCTGTCTCTCTAGATGATTTTGCTGATTGACTTTGCAAATTAGAGATAATTGATCTAGTAGGCTGCTATCTTTTCTCTTGCTTTTCAGAATCTCCTCCAGGAATCAGAGCTTTCCACATCTTCTGTTCTTGTTGTCGTAAGGTCAATTGTCTTGGTACCCTTCTTCACTGTTTGGATTTTTCTGATTGAAGTGTCTCCACCTTTCTCTTCAATGACATTTGATGTGATGATTGTTGAGCCTGACTTTTCTCTTTCTGTAGAATCGTCTTAGATTTTATTAGTACATCAGACGATTTCTCAGTCTTTTCTTATGCGGATGTTCTTTCTGTTGATTGAGGTTTTTGTTTTTCTTTCAGATGTAACACATTCACTCTTGCTCTGTCTCACTATAAGCTCCCCCTTAGACCTTTCTTGCGGTGTAGAATCTGTATCCGCTTCATATTCAAACTTTATTCCTATTATGTGAATAGTAGTTGTATTAATAATGCTCTTCACATCCATCTTTACCCTGTTACCTCTATCGCGTAAGATTCCAGATTCTATAAAAATCCTTGTCAACAACACACTACAAGGTAAAGAGCTAGTGTATCCCACATTTCCTTCGCAGATACGCATCCATGAACCTTATCATATTCACTTCTGCTTAGGGCACAACTTAAAAAGAACTTAGCCTTTGAGTTTAACTAAAATCGAGCTTTCTGATCGGCTAACCATTTGTCACGAGCCTTCATCGTCTGTTGGTGTATATGGACCATTCTCGATGATATCCCAAAAATCAATATATATATGGATTCTATAAAGAGCTACATCCTGTCCTTCCAATAATGATAATCCTCACCATTGAATGCAGGAGGTCTTATGATCGAGGCATCTACAGCTACAAAAACATGTGATTCAGCTATGGATCTTTGTCCTCACTTTGTAAAAGTGTTTCTTGGAAACCTCGCTCTGATACCAACTGAAGTAAATCACTTGTTAATGTAGAAATCACGTATAATTTGTAAAATACACAACGAGGAAGGTTGAATTGTGTAGTCTTTTCAAAAATATTAATCTTTTGAGATTTCTTTAATTTCTTTACAAAAATTGAGATGATCACAAAAATACTTTACTAAAGTTGATAAGTGATGCAATCCCAAGTAATATTATATACTCTTCTAACAACAAGAAAATTAAAAGATAAGGGTTAGAGAATAGACGCCGTGATTTTATACTGCTTCACCTCAAACCTTAGTCTACGTCTAGTCCTCAGAGTTTGTCTGAGATTTCACTATACTCTTCAACTTTACAAGTATTCTTTCTACACTTGCAGAGCCTCTTCAGGTCTCTCTTACAAAGTATTCTTTATATGCTTTCTTAGCTTCTCCAGGCTCTAGCCTTTCTTTCTCTCTCTAGGAAAGATATTTTTGAGCTTCATGTTATAGATGTATTCGCTCTCTTCTTTTGCACTTTGAATATAGAAATTCTCTAAGTATTGTATAATCAAATTTTCTCTCTTGTAAAAACGTTATTTAGTCTTCGACTATAACTAGTATTTATAGCCTAAGTCTCCAACTATCTTCTTTAAAAACTATTTCTTGAATCTTCTAGAAACCATTATTAGTTGAGTCCTGTAACTAATTCCAACTAACTAACTGACTGACGTTCTAGAATATCTTCCTTTTGTATCGTCTGGTTTAATACTTTTTCTGTTATCACGTTTCATCTATTATTGTGCTTCGTCTGGTATCGCGTTTCGTCTGGTGTTACACTTCGTCTATTGTTGACGTATCATTTGTTGTTGACTGCGCATCTTCTAGGTTTGACTTAAATGTTACTTACATTTTTCTGCACATTTAATAAACTTATCAAAACAGTTCATATATTTCTAAGATTATTATTATTTGATTGTTATCAAAATTAATAGAAGTGAATTCCTCTTGACTTAACACTTATGATACATAGGAGATGTGTATACTGGCTGTATATTTGGAAATATTGAAGAGAATGAGCCATATAAAGTTTTAGACGATGCAGATTGCATATCAGCTTACATTTATTGCACAATTCCTTTTATCTTGCTGATTTCTCTAGCTTTGACATCAAAGTCAAGTCCAAAATACTGTGTAGCAATGTAATGTCGAAGATCAACATTTAGTTGCTGGATCTGAGCTTTGCAAGATTGATATAGTTATTGAATCTGCTTGACAGCGTCGACTTTATGTTGTGTAGCATGATTTTGTTGACTAATTTCATCTAGCTTGAAATCAATTATTCAAAGAACTTTGTTCTGTGTTATTGCATTTAATGTCTCCTAGTTAAGTACTTCATCAGAAAGATTTAAGACAAGTGTTCCTTGTGAAATGATTTATGTGGCTCGAATATAAGGGCTAGAGATAACCCCAGTTGTTTCATCAGTACCCCTGTGTAAGGAAGGAAAGTCTTCCCCATATGGCTTAACCATTATATAAGGTACAGGAGTAGGAGTCATAACAGGAATTGCTACGTTAGATTGACAGGTAGAAGATTTCAACATATCACGGAGAGATCTTAGTCTAAATCTTTCTGTTTGTAGACCAATAGATTTGCTAGAATCATCTGAATTTGGATCATCCTTGTGTGGATGATAATATTGAGAAGGCATACAACGAGGTTTAGGCTTTTTCTTCTTCCTTCTCCTTATGGCATACCATTCATCATCATCATCATCATTGTCTGATTCAAGCTTGAGACAAACTTCACAGTCTGGTTCGCACATAGATGGGTCAACGTCCCATACAAAGTATCCACGATGATGACTAACATAGGTTGGATCTCCATTAGATTTGAAATAATGAATAGGAGGATCAGATTTACCTTATGTATAAGAAAATACAGGCTGGATCAGAAATATAGCCCCGGATGTAGAAGGATCTTCATTGGGCTTTACATAGATGGACTTTACTGTTCCATCTTTTCATATCTTTAGAATCGGAAGAGTTATTGTACGAAAAGAGTGTCGATAAGGCGCATGGAACACCTTTTGGTAATTGGTGATCCATTTAATAGGCATCAACTTTTCAAGCTTCATTGATGGTAGTTACTTCGGAATCTGGATGATAGTAGTCTGATCATTAGAACGATCAGCGATCATGTAAAAAACATCCGAAGTAGAATTTGGAAAGTTGAGGTTCAAAGCATGATTCTGCAGATGACAGATCATCTAGTGAATAAGGTAGTCATGATGATTGTAGGATATTGATCTGCTCTAGTAATTTAGATCTAAACTTACAGACGTTCAGACAAAGTAAGATCGTCCAACCTGATGTTAAAATCAGGTGCTATCATAAGCATGACACTTTTATTATTGAGTGTAGTCAGTAAGGTACCAATCAAAGCATTCTGGTACGTTATATAAGCAGTGTCGAGAAGAGAAATTATGAATTGTGAGAACAAGGTGTGTAGCTCTAACATGTAGATGTATATGATTGTGCTCTCTCCATACTGTTGTAAATGTCAATTTAATACATTAATACTGTTGTAAATGTCAATTTATAATTAATATCAATATTGATATGGTACAATATAGGTTTTGGTAAGTGTTTATAAATTGTTTGGAACAATTTTTAAAAATTATAAAATAATTACTCAATTTTAAACTATAAATTTTTAATTATAATTATATTTATTATTAACTAATATTAAATAGTTAAATAATTTTATTTATT
>JANKYF010000008.1:41665577-41676641 GCA_029829435.1 Erythroxylum hondense
TTCTTGAATCTTGTTTCTTGAATCTTGAAAGAAACGGTTAATCAGTTGAGTTCTGTAACTAACTCGAACTGACTCTTGCGTCTGCTTTTTGCGTCTGCTTTTTATGCATCTGCTTTCTGCGTCTGCGTCTGTTTTTCTAACTTCTGCGTCTGCATCTGCTTTTTAATCTGCGTCTGCGTTTGCGTCTATTTTTCTTCTGCGTCTGCGTCTGTTTTTTAATCTGCGTCTGCTTTTCTGACTTCTTTTATTTTTTACTTTGTTATACATCAAAATCATATCTAAGTAAAGTCATTTGGACTCAACAAATGACAATAAAAGACAAAAATGGGATAAGTTAAAATCATCTTACTTATAGCATTGTCGACTTGGCCATATAAGTAAGAGATGCATGTCTAAGCTATACAAGAGTGGTAGCTTAGGGTCATTTGATTATGAATCATATGACACATGTGAATCTTGCTTGTTAGGCAAGATGACTAAATTACCTTTTAAAGGAAAGGGTGAAAGAGCAAATGGGATATTAGACCTAATACATTCTGATGTATGTAGTTCGATGTCCATTCATGCCAGAGGTGGTTTTATGTACTCCATTACCTTCATCTATGATTATTCACGATATGGGTATGTGTATCTAATGAGATACAAGTCTAAAGCATAAGAACCTAAATCAAAAAATATATAGTCTTACATAAGCTTAAAAAAAGGTGGAGGTTATCACAAAGAAATAAAGGTAGCTATTATAAGGGCTAATGTAGATAAACATATGGAAGCAACAATCACTTAGTTTCTAAATGGATTAAATAGAGATATGCCAATATAGTGGAATTATTGCACTGTATAGAGACAGAAGACATGAGCATAAGGCAATAAAGGTGGAAAGGTAACAAAACGTAGAGAACTAGCAAAGCACATTTCTGGCTCTATTTCCTCTATGAGATCGAATTGGGAAAGCGAAGAAAAGGTTATTTTGAAAAAAAATCCCTAAGGGAAAAGATGAAGCTTTTTCATAAAACAAGAGTGAAATTGATCTCCAATATTATAGAAATGGAGATATAAAATGTTATAAGTTCTTTGGAGGAAGTCATATAGCTTCGTAATGCTTTAATAAAAGATTCATAATTACACAAGACAATAGAGAAATAGTAACTAAAAGTAAAAGTAACAATTTAATTTCTTTACTTAAGGATGCTAGTGATGATGAGGTTGGATATGCAGTATAAGGAGAATCACTTATGACCAGACATGCTTTTAATAATAAAATTAAAAAAGATGACAAGGGGAAGCAAAAGGAAAACATCTTTCATACTCATTAACTCATTAACAACAAGTTATGTAGTATGATTATAGATGTGGAAAGTTACACCAATATTCAAAGCACTACATTAGTTGAGAAATTAAACTTGTATACCATCAAATATCTTAGCCTTATAAAGTTGTAGTGGTTGACTGAAGATGGGGAGGTTAAGGTTAATAGGCAAGTTTTAGTTTCATTCTTAATAAGTAGATATAGTGATGAAGTATTACATGATGTAGCCCATATTCCTATCGATCACATGCTTTTAGGAAGACCTTGGGAGTTTGATCATAAAGCCATTAAAGATGGGTTTACAATAGATGCTCATTTGTAAAGAATAACAAACTCATTACACTTGCACCTTTGACTCCTAAACAAATATATGAAGATCATATTAAGTTGAAAAGAGAGAGATTTAAAAAAGAGTGATATGATAAATGAGGTAGAGAAGCTAAGAAGAAAGAGTGAAAAGAAAATTAAAAAAATGATGGATAAGAAAAAAGAAAAGTGATTTATATGCAAAATAAAGTGATGTGAGGGTTACTTATCTTGCTAAATAGCCTACATTTGTACTTATTTACATACATTTTTATTTAAGCATTATTGATCTTAAGCCAACTCTTCCTAATGTTGTTGATTGTTTATTGCAGGAATTTGAAGATATGTTTCCTAAAGATGTTCTTAGTAGGTTACCATCAATTAAAGGTATATAACATAAATTGAATTCATTCCTATGAAAAAATTCCCAGTCGTCCGACTTATAAAAGTAATCCGAAGGGTACAAAAGAACTTTAAAGGCAAGTTAAAGAACTAATAGAGAAGGGATATGTTTAAGAGAGTTTAAGTTCATGTTCAGATCTAATACTTCTTGCTCCTAAGAAAAATAGGTCTTGGAGTATATAGATTGATTATAAGCCTATAAACAACATAATAAAGTATCATTATCCCATTCCTCGGTAAGATGATAAGTTAGATAAGTTGAATGGGTCTAGTTTCTTTAAAAAATTGATTTAAAAGTTAGGATACTATTAAATAAAGATAAGGGAAAGGGATCGTGGAAAACCATATTCAAAACAAAATATGGAATTTATGAATGATTAGTAATGTTGTTTGGACTCACTAATGCACCTAGAAATTAAATGAGATTAATTAATCATGTTTTGTATGCATTCATTGGAAAGTTTGTTGTTGTGTATTTTGTTGACATTTTGGTGTTGTGTATTTTGATGACATTTTGGTGTATTGGGATTTTCATGAACATATGAGTCACTTTTGTTATGTACTTTATGTGTTGAGAAAGGAAATTTTGCCTGCTAACCTTAAAAAGTGTAGTTTTGCATGAATAAGGTTATTTTCCTCGGTTTTGTTGTAAGTGCAAAATGATTAGGTTAATGAAGAAAATGTAAGGGTAATCGAAAAGTGGATAGTGCCTACCAGCATAACTAAGGTAAGAAGCTTTCGTAAGTTAGCTATTTTTTATTGGAGTCTTATAAATGATTTTGGCACATTTATTACACCACTCACTAAATTCATAAAAAAATATGTTAGTTTTAAATTAGAAAAAGTACAAGATATGTGTTTAATGTTATTAAAGATAAGCTATGCTATAAACCTTTATTAGTGTTGCCTAACATTAATAAAAGTTTTGAGATTAAGTGTGTTGCTTTATAAGTTGGTATAGGAGCTATTTTAATATAAGAAGTGCAACTATTGCTTATTCCAAAGAGAATTTAAATGGGGAATCCTTGAATTAAACACATGATAAGGAGGTTTATGCACTAGTAAGGGCATTATAGACTTAGTAACACTACCTTTGGCCTAAAGAATTTCTCATTAGTATAAATCATGAATCTATGAAGCATCTAAAAGGCCAAGGTATGATAATAAAAAGCAATGTTAGAAGGCTAGAATTTATCGACAAATTTCCTAACATCATTAAATATAAATAAGGTAAGGAGAATGTTGTTACAAATGTTTTATCCCAAGTATATGTTCATTTTACTTTTCTAAAAGTATGGTTGTTGGGTTTTGAATATGTTAAGGAATTGTACGTAAATGATAATGAATTCGGTAATATGTTCATAACTTGCAGAAAGGGGAATTTGGTAAATTTCATAGAGATTAAAGGGACTTATTTAAAGAAAATAAATTGTGTCAGCCTCAATGTTATATGCATAAGTTTCTTATAAGGGAATTCCAAAGAGGAGAATGAGATGTTAAGTAGAACGAATTTGTAGTATATGCAATACTTGTAAAAATGTTAAATATAGAGTCTCACCATATGGTATGTATACACCTTTGTTGTATCTATTCAACCATGGGTAGACATATGAATAGACTTTATTTTAGGGCTAACTAAGTCAAATAAAGGGAATATTTATAGTAGCTGATAGGTTCTCTAAATGGCATATTTCATTCCATACGATAAAACTGATGATGACACTTATATTACTAATTTATTCTTTAAAGAAATTATCAGACTTCATGGTATGCCTAAAACTATTGTTTCTTATAGGGATACGAAGTTCTTAGTTATTTTTAGAAGTTTTGTAGAGAAAGCTTGGTACTAAATATTTTATTTTCTACAACTTATCATCCATAAATTGATGGCAAAACTAAAGTTACAAATAAAACTTTCAATTAGGAAGATTGCTTTCCCTTCATTGAATTTACATATAATAAAAGCATTCATTCATCTATTGAATATTGTCCTATTAAGATAGTTTATGGTTTTAATCCATTAGCTCCTTTGAATTTATTACCACTTTCTATAGATGAAAGATTTAGCCTTGGTGGGAAAAAGAAAGATGAAATGTTTAAGCAGTTTTGTGAACAAGTTAGGTAGAAAATTGAAAAGAAAATTGAGCTATATGCATCTAAGGCTACTAAAGAGAGGAGGCATGTTAATTTTTAAACCACTTAACTGGATGTGAGTTTATGTAAGAAAGGAAAGGTTTCCAGCTTAAAGGAAATATAAATTTTTGGATGGAAGTAAAAAGCTGGAAAATGTTTTAGCATAAGAATAGTCCGAAATGTTTGAGGTATAACTTTTGGAGCAGTGATCCAAATTTAATGATTTTGGTATCATTACGAAATTGAGACTATAAGGAACACTTCTCTAAAAGGAAGTTTTAGCAAATTCCTTCAATTTGATGATTTGAAAGATGTCCTAAGCTAAGCATGATTTAATGACATTTTGAGACTTTATTTTATTTTATGATTTTGAGGACTTAATTAGCATGTTAATGTGAATAATTAACTTGTTAAATTGAGTAAGAGCATATGGGATAAATTGAATTAAAGTGTTGAAAATTCTTTAGGGGCAAACTTGGAAGAATACTAAATGTTTTAAGTTATAAGGCTTATAAGGAAGGGTAAAGTAGTCATTTCTCCTTCATTAATGGCACTTTTGTAAATTTGAAGAGTGGGCTTCGTATAACATGAAGAGAATGCACGAAAATGAGGAAGAAAGGAAGGAAAAGAAAAGAAAGGAAAGAAGAGAGCAGAAGAATGGCTTCGGTGGAGAAGAGAAAGGAGAAAGAAGAAAAGAAGCTAGGTTTCGATTTTTCCAACTTTTCAAGAAAGATTTTAGAGATGATTCAAGAGAGAAAAAAGTGGAGGAAGATGAGACCTCCATTATGAGCAAAGAAAATCCGAATTTGGGTGAAGATTAAGGTAAGATTGAGATTTTGATCTTTGAATTTTTAAAGAGGTTTTGATTTAGATAGCTTGAAGATGGAATGGGTTTGTGATTGTTAAGTTGAATTTTGGTGATTATATGTATTAAATTGTTCAATTTTGGATTTTGATTAATTAGGAATTTTTGAGGAAATTAAGAGAAGCAATGGAGAAATTGAGGCTTTGAACAAGTTCCAAGCATGGAAATGAAGTGGGTACCATGTTTATAATTTGAATTATAAGCTAATTGTGGGTTTTTGAAAAATCAAGAAAGTAAAAATGTTTTTAAATTATTGTTTCGAATGATTAAATTCATTGTTTTTGGAGTGATTTAAGAAATTGTCATAATTGATAATTTCATTGTTTTTGAATGAAGGTGAAATTGCCGTATGAATTTTGGATGATGAATGTGCAATGTGGATGGGAATTTGTTTGAATTATGATTTTAAGAAATTGCTATGATTTTCGCATTCCTTGTGTTTTAATGATTGAGAATTTGATATGTGAATTTGTGTGACTTTATGTTTGAATATGACATGACATGAAAATTAAGTTTTAGAAACATGCCTTCGGGCAATCCGATTTTTCAAGCATGAAATGTTTGTTATGTGGGTTTGGTTAGGTCCCATAAGAGGGTGAAGTGCACTTGTCTAGGCTTTGCCCGCCTTCCTGCTAGTGGCATTGGAGCTCCGTTAAGGACTCCTATATAAGTTCACGTCTATACCGGACCGCTATGTGGGAAGGTGTAGTACGTTATATTCACAACTGCACAAGACCACAATGCGGGAATGTGCAGTACGTTCTGTTTCTGGACCAACCCAAACCATTCTAATGTGTTCATGTAGTTTTGATTTCATTTATATTTGTGGTGCATTCATGTTTTGAATTATTCATGAATGTTTTGAAAAATTGAGAAAATTTTGAAGAATAAACATTTGATGATTTTCCTACCGCGAAATTTCTATGAACTGAAAATTTTGAAAATGTTTTTGCATATTTTTCGATTTATAAACATGTCACCTGGCAGTATATGTGTTAAGCCATTGCAGGGAAATTTCTACGCCCTTCATTCTTGCCTTACTATCTACCGAAACTCTCACTTACTCTCAAACTTCTGGATTTTTGCTTCAATTTGGATTATCAACACTTAAAATCCTTATTAGATACTGCATCAAGGAAGTATATTATGTTATCTGTTATGCTACTTTCTTGGTGCTAAGATTTGCACATTAATCTTGGATGTGTGCTAGTTGCATGAAAGGCTAGTTTTGCTTATTCTTTGAAGTAGGACTTTGAAGTTAAATAAGTTTGATAGAATTTTGTGTTATGAATTATATGATGTTTGAAATGGGTAGAATATGTATTGAATTGATTATGAATTAAGATCTGGAATATGATAGTTGTTGATAGCTTTTGCTTTGGATTTTTATACATGGAAGATCATGGATTGTGAGCTGCCTTATGAATGATTTTTGAATTGGTTTGGACATGAATTTGATGAGGTATTAAAGCATGAATAAGGTAGAATTGAAGAGAAATTGATGGACTTTGGTGAAGGTATGTCGAATGGAAGTGAAGAAGCGAAGTTTTGGAAACAAATTGGAGGCTGTGGGTGAGTGAACCGAATCGTGGGATTTATAAAGCTTATTCCCATGGTCTTGGGAAGTACATAGGAAGGAGAAAATGTTGGTTTTAGACAATTGTCAGACTATATAAGGTTAACGTACTTAATAATGGTTTATTTGGACTTAATTGAAGTTGAAAATGAACCTAGATGATGTTAGATTAATTGAGTAATAGTTAATTTAGTTATGGATTGTTAATTGAGGTAATTACTTAAGGAATGTGTGGGTAATAAATAATGTGTTTAATGTTGAAATGTATGGTTTGTTCAAGGATGATTGTGTCCTTATGAATACAAGTGTGTTTCAAAGGGTTTATGTGATGTGAATCGAATATGATTGTTTATGAATTGGAAATTTGTGTGATTATATGTAATGTGTAAATACATAATGTATTTAATGATACATTATTTAAAATGTTTATGCTCATAAGGTATGTTAAGTTTGTTTGGATGTGCATGTATTTGTTCAATTTGAGAAAAATGGAATAAAGACATATGTTATGCACTACATCTTTTACATGTAATTCTAAAACATGAAATGGTTTGTTTTAAAATTGGTAAGTCCTAGGCATGGGTAAATAGGCATGCCTAGAAAGGCCTGCAGCTGCTTCCGTGACACTTTGGTGTCTCCTGATATTGACATTTCAGTGTCTCCTGATATAAACACTTTGGTGTCTTCTGTTACTAAGACATAAGTCTCTCATGTTATGTGATACCAATAATAGGTATCTCCTGTTTTGGTATCCTATTTACCCACTTCTATAAAAAGGATTAGCAAGCTAACATGTTTTACGTTTTGATACATGTTCAATTTTGATATAAACAAGTTCAGATATGATACAAGATAAGCTCTGATTTGATAAAAAAAAAACAAGTTATGATTTGATACAAGTCATATTTTGATCTAAAAGGATTATATGTTATTCTGATATTCGATTCTGATACTTGTACATTATGCTATGATATTTATAAGTTTCGTTCTGATGTAAGAATGTTCGGTATTGATTAATCATATTTTGTTTTAAGACATAATGTTTGGATTACTCTATAATATGAACAATTAAAGATGGTTGTGATATGATTTGAATCTGTATATATGAATGTTAGACAACTGTCGAAACAGTCGCCTTTATGGATTAAGTTTAGTTATTCCCCACTAAGCTTTATGCTTAGCACAATGGTTTTGCCTTCGTGTAGGTTCTGATAAGAAGATTTAAGGATTGGGACAAAAACTACCGCAATGGCCAAGAAGTATGTGTTCTATTTTGGAAGTTATTTTTTTTACTTTTGAGTTGTAATAAATGTAATGAGACATATTATATTTTCATGTACATGGTTTGTAATAACTTTAATACAAGTTAGCTTTTGAATTTATGGCATGTATTATGATAAGCACAATATGTATGATATGTTTTGTTTATAAAATAACATCTAATGTTAAGCATTGTATGTTTGCTTAAGTTTCTGGAAGTGCTTGAAATGTTTGTTATGTTTTAGTTTATTTTGTGTGGCATTTGCATATCCTCCCAGGAGGTATGTGGGTGTTACATCATTTGGTATCAAAGCATGGTTTAGACAATTCTGGTTTTACCAGTACTTAATTATTGCTTATATTTGGATACAAGAGTTGTGTTTGGTCTAATGCAGGTTGTCCCATGTTTTGGTTTTAGATTTGAGTATGGAAAGATCTCATGAAGCCGTTGACGAGGTTGTGGAGAATAATAACCCTGCATGATCTCATCCATCTATATTGAAGTGCGACCTCCTCCACCTCTAGCTCAGGGGGAGGCTTTAGTTAAGCTGCCGTAAGATATGATGACGTTATTACATCATATGATAACACTCAAAGCTCCAATTGATCAATTGTGGAAAGCTAAGGAATTTACTGGAACATCTCTGGAGGAGTCTGAAAAGGTGAAATTTTGGTTAGAAAAAATGAAGAGGGTATTATATAAAAATTAGTTGTCCACTAGATCAGATGGTTGTTTTGAGGAATCTTCAGCTACTGGAGCTTTTGAATTAGGATTTCTTTTCCTAAGATTTTAAAGCCAAGTATGTGACAGAAGCCTATAAAAGGAGAAATGGAAGCAGTTCTTGAACCTAAAGTAGAGAATCCTATCTGTTGCTGAGTACGACAGAGAATTTAACCGACTCATCAAGTATGCATCTGAACCTGTATTTACTGAGGAGTTTTGGCGTCATCAGTTTAAAGATGGTCTGAATGATTCTATCAAAGAGTATTTGGCAGCATTTACTCTTTTGCAGCAAGTGAGTTGCCATTAGCTAGTACAAGCTGCCATAAAAATAGAGAGGCGGGAGATGGTTAGAGAGAAAGGGTTCGACAAAGAGGTTTTGCTAGAGGAGGTCAGTCCTTGGGTAAAAGAAGTCATGAAGGTACCTTCAGTACACAAGAATTCACTCAGAGATCTGTAACTAGGGGAAAGCGATAAGACTTTCCTTCATTGGCTAATTCTAGTAGGGGTTCTTCTATGGGTTGAGGTTCTAGTGCTTCAGAGTGCCCTCAATGCTCCAAACATCATTGGGGTACTTGATGGAAAGCTACGGGTGCATGTTTTCAATGTGGTAGTTGAAGTGAATCACACGTTATAACAATGCTTAGAATACGATATATGAATGCACGAGAAGGGGGGGTTGAATTGTGTATTCCCCTTTTTTATGACTCTTTTAAAAATGTTTGTTAAAAATAAAGTTCTTTTACAGAACCTTCAGTATATCCAAATTAATCAAACTTGGAAAACTTGTTTTAAAAAAACTAAGTAATAACAAACTTTGAATCTTAAAGAAAGATAGAGTAGAGAGAAGTCGACACAGCGATTTTATCCTGATTCTCCCCAAATCGTGGGCTACGTCCAGTCCTCAGAAGTCTTTATGATATTTCACTATCTCTTCAATGGTTACAAGTATTCTTTCCGAGCCTCTTCAGGTCTCTACAATCAGTATTCTTTCAATCTTAGCCTCTGTAGGCTATCTGTACTACTTTCTCACAAAAGTGTTTAAAAACTTGTTACAGTAAAACTAGCTCTCAGCTAATTGCACAATGATCTCACATATATGCTTTTTCGATCGCGTAGATGTAAATAAACTAACTTTGCAATCTTCGACTTCAACTTATATTTATAGTCTTCGTCTCCAACTGCTTCTTGAATCTTGTTTCTTGAATCTTGAAAGAAACGGTTAATCAGTTGAGTTATGTAACTAACCCGAACTGACTCTAGCGTCTGCTATCTATTCTTCGTCTGCTTTCTGCGTCTGCTTTTATTCTTCGTCTTTCTATTCTGCTTCTGTTTTTCTATCTGCGTCTGCTTTTCTACTTCTGCGTCTGCATATGCTTTTCTATTTCTGCGTCTGCGTCTGCTTTTCTATTTCTCCGTCTGCGTCTCATGTTGCATCTACTATTTACTCTGCGTCTGCTTTTGAACTTCTTTGTCTGTTTTTCTATTTCTGCGTCTGTCTTTTTATTCTTCGTCTTTCTATTCTGCATCTGTTTTTCTTTTCCGTCTACGTCTGCTTTTCTATTTCTGCGTTTGCGTCTGCTTTTCTATTTCTGCGTCTGTGTCTGCTTTTCTATTTCTGCGTCTGCGTCTTATGTTGCGTCTGCTATTTACTCTGCGTCTGTTTTTGAACTTCTCCGTCTGTTTTTCTATTTCTGCGTCTGTCTTTTTATTTCTGCGTATGTTTTTCTATTTCTCTTTGTTATTCATCAAAATCATATATATGTAAAGTCATTTTGACTCAACAAGAAGATACAAAAATCAGAAGGAAAAAGACGCAGAAGATAGAATTTGTCTTTGAGGTCTTCATGAAAGTTGTAGCTCTTGATGTCCTCTTTCGAACCATCTAAAGAACTCCTTAATGAGAAATTTGTAGATAAAGTTATAGTTGTTCCTCGAAATAGGTTCAGTATGATGGAGGACAAAAGCAGCTTGGATTCTTTTGGTCATAACTCCTTCTCTAGACACCCAAATGACTTGATTCTTGAAACATTGGACTCGTAAGACATTTCTCTACATCTATACCAAAAATCATAGCCCTTGGAATCAATTTGAGAAAGATTGAGTGAAAAAGTGGAACGGGTACAATGAGTGTATTCTTCAATAGTATGAACTGATGTTATTCTATTGAACATACTTCAGTATTTTGATGATATCTTGACCTATAGAGCTCCAAATAAGATAATTTCTAATTTTTACTAAGCTAGAGACATGTAGCTACAAATGGGATGAAGAACTTGAAATCTAATTCAGTCTCTAAAATGTTTAAAGTTCAGATGGAAGTTGTGCATAGTACATTGATTTGGACAAAAGTAGTGCAAAAATGTTAAAGTATATCTTTTGAATCACTAAACTGAACTGAATTATTTAGATGTCATTAGAAATTTAAGACAATGGGGGACATCTTATAGAAGAAAGTGTTATGATAGATTGTTCAAGGGTATTGTTGGCAAGAC
>JANKYF010000008.1:41838766-41849762 GCA_029829435.1 Erythroxylum hondense
GTTTATATTATGATTTTAATGAGAGCAAGGAAGTTAGGATTTAAAGGGATTGACCGAAGATATTAAGTTAGGTTGAATATTTGAGCTAAAGACTTAAATCAAAGATGACTTTTTATCCTTTTCATACATGCATACATCAATAAAATATCAAAATAATTCAAAGCAATTTTAGAGATATATCCATATATAAAAACATCAGATATCAAGAACAAAATAAACTAATATAGATGTCTTAATCATATTTGGCTTATAATCTCATAGGGATAATTAATTTACCTAACCTTTTTAATTCAACTATCATTGTTAATTAAATTCATACCTTAAATTAATTCAACCATTCAATTATGTCACCTTCATACTTAACTAGTTTAGCCTTGTAGTATGCGTAATATTTTAATTTGTTTGAAAAAATAAAATGAAAACTTTTCAATAAAAAATATTTAAAAATCACCTACTCACAAATATTACTAAAATACACAAATAAAACTTAAATTACAATTCTATGTCCTTTTTTCCCCTTACACTTAAACCACCCTATAGTATCCTAGATGTAATGGATAAAGATTCACACAAAATAAAAAATTAAAAATTAAAAAAAAATAACTAGGTTAACCTACCTCCTTAATATGTATGTAATGTTACCAGGCATCACGACTTAGGTAGAACGAGGGGGTTGAAGTCAACATGCTTAAATAGTTTTCCTTCCAAACAATGTCTTTATTTGTTATCATTGACTCAACTCAATGCCTCCTTTTTCAAATAGGATGTGATATGTGTGTGTCTATATATATATAGCTAGCTAAGTCCCTAATATCGAAAATTATCCAACTAATAGGTGTCTTATATCTTTTAAAGACTTACAAAATTTTCCTCTTGCACCACTCTAAGATTATGGAGATGATCACTGGTGACATTTCTTCATTCCCAAAGAACATATAATTGAGATGATTATGGAGAGACTACAATTCTATAATAAGTGCCTATAAAATAGAGGGTAAAGGATTCTAAAAACTAGTACCAAAATATAAGAAACGTTACCTAACTGCTATACCTTCAATAAATCATTTAGTGCTATAACAATTTCTTGTAGATTAATGATTAAGGTTAATTCCTCATTAACAATTTCTTGTTGATTAATGCTTAAGGTTAATTCCTCATTCTCTGTCTTAAGATGCTCATAAATGATAACTTCCAATATGTCTTCACCTCCAAGTTCAAAAAACTTTATTTGCTAAAGAATCAATCATATCAACTGAATAGATATAATTATCATCATCAAGATATTTTATGGCATCATAAATAATAAAGTAAACAATTTCACGTCAAATTTCATGGTAAATATGCCTTTGTAAACATCTATCTTAGTCTTAGATGTTTTTAAGAATGATCTTCCTAATAAAAAAAGAGTTATTTGATTATTATTTTTCATATCAAGTGTATAAAATTAATAGAAAATATAGATTATTTACTTGCACAAAAACATCTTCAACTATATTGTTAGGACATGCATTAAATCTATCACCTATTTAAATCATAACCCTAATTTTTTTTCAAGGTCCAACTTTTAAAGACACACACACACTCACACACATAAAATATGGTATAAAGTCATTATATGCTCCTAAATCCAATATGGCCTTTTCAGTTTTAATATTACCTTTTGTACAAGGAATGTTAATCATATTTGAATCTTTGCGTTTTTTTATAAGATTTTTTTAAATGATTGGTTGGACATTCTTTCCAACTCTAACTTTGTCATATCCTTTAAGTTTCTATTTCCTCTTAGTTTTGTATAATCCTCTACAAAACTTAGAATAATGATGTACTTATTCAATAGAATAAAAATAAATATGTTTATCTTGCATATGTAAAAGGTCATATATATCTTGATATCACGTCATATTTTTGAGATTCTTCCAAAGTTTAGGAAAATGAAGGTATTGGTTTATAATCGTAGAGAGGAGGTATTTATGCTAGGTTCCTGATCATCATTAAAAGAATTTCTCTCATCATTATTTGTAAAATTCTTATATGTATTAACTTCTCTTTTCTTTTCTTTTTGATCATAAGGAAGATACATGAAACCTTAATTAACTAATCAGGGAAGAGATACCCCGAAATATTCTCTAGTAGGATAGACAGACAACCCACAGGTGGGTTTTGAAATGTATGGATGCCAAGTTCTAGAGAATTGGCGTATGTAGCTAGCCAGTCCGCAGCTCGATTAGCCTCTCAGTACACATGGCGAGCCTTCATGATCCATTCTTTGGCTAATAAGTTCTGAATTCCTAGTAGTGGAGAATTATATTGAATTTGCTGATCATCTGAGGAGGATAATATGTTAATAACTATCAGGGAGTCCATATCTAACTCTACTTGCCGGTAGCCAAGATCCCATGCAAGTTGTAACCTGATAAATACCCCTCATAGTTCTGCACAAACGGCGGTGCAGAAGCCTATTTTGTGAGCAAATCCTCCTATCCAAGTTCCTGTGTTGTCTCGAATTATTCCCCCTTCTGAAGCTCGCGAGGAGGAAGCTTTATACGCCCCATCCGTATTGAGTCGTATCCAATCAGGTGGAGGCCTTCTCCAGCTAACGAGTGTCTCTACCCTTAGTCTTGGTCGTCATAAGGCCCTTCCGACTAATTCCTTAGCATGTTCAATCGAATTGACGTAATCAACCACTATCTGATGTGGGTTTGTTGGCCATGAGAAGTGAGGGTTTTCGACCATGGAACTCCTTGTGTCCTCTCGTTTTGTTTCAAATTACTTGATACCCATCTATTAATCTTCTCGTTGAAAAACTCGTCAGAAATTGCTATATGGGGGAATCCTCTGTAGAATTGTCGTACTTTACAACTGTCCCGAAGGACATGAAATAGTGTTTTGGTTGCACCACAAACCTAACATGAAGGGTTGGTGGTGATATGTCTGATGTGTCTGGTGGTTAGTGTGTAACCTGCTGCAATTCATTAGCCACATAAACACTTTGATTCTTTGCAGTCCATCCCATGTCCAAATTCTTTCCCAATCTCCTGCATGTTTAGTGTCTGTTTGTCTAACTATCAACTTGTATGCAGAGGTGGTGGGGAACAAGCCATTCTTAGAAGCCCCCCAAATCAATCGGTCAGGTCCCAGGAAAGTGCTTGGAGGTAAAGTTCCTACGATTGCCATGCAAACTGATGTAAGGATAAGTGATTGAAATAAGTTCCATCGCCATCCTCCATTATTATCTACAAATAACTTTACCGGTAGGTTTAACAAATTGCTCGAAATAAGGTGCAGGGCTTGGTGCTTAAGTAGACCAAGATCATGCACCCAAGCATCCTCCCAAAAAATTTAGTAGTGTCGCTATTATCTACCACCCATTTGATGCCCCTAAGCACATGCTCCTAGACTGATGCAATTCCTTGCCATACCATGGACCCTTCATTGGGAGAGAGGGAGGCTGGTAAGTTTTTGCTGTCAAATTTATATTCTACACTGAGTACTCGTACCCATAATGCTTCAGGTTTGTGTATTAAAAGCCATCTAAGTTTTGATAATAGAGCGTTATTATTTTTGCGGAGTTTCCTTAAACCCAATCCACCTGCCACTTTCGACTTACATACCTGCTCCCAGCTTACCAAACTTGTCTCGTTATGCTCCTTTGTGGCTCCCCACAGGAACGTTCTAATAATCTTCTCCAAATCATCGCATAGCTATCGAGGAAGCCTTAATGTTTGCAACGTGTAAATAGGAAGAGCTAATAACACCGATTGTATTAAAGTGATCTGCCCCGCAAGGGAGAGTTGCTTTCCACTCCACCCATTGGGTCTCTTCTGCACATTATCAATTACATATTGATATGATCTTTTAGAACTTCGTTCATGGATGACTGATACCCTTAGGTACCTACCCAGGTTATATGTATGCTAGAATCCTAACCTGCGACTGATTGCATGAACCAGTGGTCGGGATATATTTTTAGGAAAAACTTGTCTTGTCTTGACTCACTTTTTGTCCAGACGCTGAGTAGAATTGTTGTAGGATGTCTTAGATGTACATCACTTGTTCATCATGTATTTTGGCAAATAAAATGAGATCGTTCACGAAGAACAGGTGCGATAAGGCAGGACATCATCTACTCAATTTTATTGGATGCCACTGACCTTTGTCAACTACATGAGTAATCATATGCCCCAGTCGCTCAAGGCACAGGACAAAGATATAAGATGACAGCAAGTCTCCCTGACGAATTCCCCGGGTAGGTTGAAACGCCTTAGTTAACTCACCCTCCCAGCTAACTTGTAGGGAAACTGTTGTGATACATTTTAAGATGAGGCTTATGAGGGTCTTGAGTATACCTGCAAGCTCCAACGTCTCCTGTATAAACTTCCAGTTCAGATGGTCATATGCTTTTTCAACATCGACCTTAATAGCGAGGTATCTGGATTTTCCTTTCTTTTTGCTCATGGAGTGTATCACTTCTTGAACTATGATGATGTTGTCCGTAATCAGGTAGTTTGAGACAAAGCTACATTGGTTGGGTGCTACTAGGTCTGTTAGATACGGTTGTATTCTTCGGACCACTATCTTCGCAATAGCTTTGTATATGACTGTGCAGAGGCTGATGGGTTGGAATTGGGTGATGGACATAGGCGAGGGAAGCTTGGGTATCAATACTAGAGTAGTTTTATTAATCTCTGCCTCCGATGTTTCCATCCTAAATACTCGCTAAATATATTCTACGATTGAGTTTCCAACGATATCCCATTATTTTTGGAAAAAGAGTGCATGGAATCTGTCAAAGCTAGGGGCTTTATTTGCCTCAATGTCAAAGAAAGCTTGCTTCACTTCTTTTGCCTGTATTGGAGCCCTCATGCATAATTTGGCATTAGAATTCAGTACTGGAAATGCTCCCCTAGTCTACATGCTTACCACTCTGTTGTCCTCTTTAGTGTATAACTGGTCCATATACTTTTTAGACAACTACCTTAATGCTACGGTATCTGATATCAAGTGTCCTTGTCCCGCAGTGCACTAACTCTCATTTGTCTCCTTTTTGCCTTTGTTGTGGCATGGTAAAACTTTGTGTTTCTATCTCCATAAGACATCCATTTAGACCTAGATAGTTGATGCCAATATAATTCTTCCTCACATAGCACATGTTCTAATTCTTTTCAGAGGAAAACTTCTAACTGTGTTAGTAATACCAACTGACGTTCTTCGAGAGCTCGTTGAATGCCTGCTAGTCATGCTAATAATCAATTTTTGTTCAAGAATATATTTCCAAACGCTTCCTTATTCCATCGTTGCAACTGGCTCGCAAATCTACATAAAGAACCACAAACATCATTGTGATCCCATGCCTAGTATTATTGTGTAACTAAATTAAAGTCTTCATTTGTTAGCCAGGCGGACTGGAACCTGAAGGTTTTAGATGTGGTAAGAGAAGAGTTTTTGGGACCAAAGCTTATCAAGATGGGACGGTGATCATATTTGAGGAAAGGGAGGTGATGGATTGTTGTACTATAAAATAGATCTTGCCACGCAGTGGAGCAAAATGCTCTATCTAGACGAGTAGCTACGTTTCCCCTTTTTCAAGTGAATTTTGATCCCGAAAAGCCAAGGTCTTGTAGTTGACTTCGATGAATGCACTCTTGAAACCTCTTATTCACTATAGATCACGTAGTCGATCCTCCACGCTGATCTCCCACTTCTAGTTTTGCGTTAAAGTCTCCCCCAGTTAACCATGCCCCGTTAGTTATCTGCTGTATTTTAATCAGCCCCTGCCACAAATATTTTTGATAGTGATATCTTGGACTCGCATAAATGGCAGTAAACATAAAAGATTTTCATTCTTGAGTAATAGAGAGGTGGACAAATTTCCTGGTTTCTACCAGTATTTGTACCTCAACTATTTCCCTCCATAAAACCCATATGCCTCCCGAATATCCTTCCGCTTCTACTTGGAATGATTTCTTAAATCCCAAATTGTTAATGACTTTGTCTGCTCTACGACCGCTAATTTGACCCAGCACCACCATAAATGGATTGTGTAGTGTAATGTAATTCAGTAAAACAGGCTTCATCGCCTTCCCTCCCGCTCCTTGACAGTTCTAAGTTAGAATTGACATAATATGGAGTAGTGAAAGAAGAACCACCATGGTTAGACATGGGTGGACCGGGCATCGTCAATTACACAACCTGTTACATCCTTCCCGAGGTGTTGTAAATAGGATTCTTGTTATGATTCTACCACCATATCCACAACACCCTCATCACTAGATTCACATCGTGGATCCGGTGGTTTAGGTTGGGGGCTAGTGAAACTTGGGATGTGAGTTTGAGTTGGGTTCCCAGGTACTTCCTCCATCACCATTGCAGGATTTTCATACTCCATCTCGTCATTTTCAGGTAAGTGAAAAGATAGAGTTTGGTAGACTAAATCAGTGTGAGAGGGGATAGTGATAGGTACGTGATTTCGTTCTTCACGTGGGGTATAGTGTTTTGCATGCATAGGGTCTTGCCTACTTTGGCTTACGTCAGATAATGCATGGCCTGTTTGCATGGCGTTAGAAGGCATATTCGTCTAGGTTACCTCTTTGTCCTTGTAATTTGAACTGGTCTTTGATTTAGTTGGGATTTGGTTTGTGGTTTGTTGGCTCTGTGTTTTTTCGTCCAAGAGCTAAAGTTCCAACCTTAATCGGGCCACCTGGTGCAGATGTCCGATGTCCATCAATTGCAATCAAGTTAGGATGATTGTCATCAATGGCTCTCTACTCGAAAACATAGTAACACGTGAGTCGAATTGTCCTAGTTGCGCGTTCTCGGTGGTATTTTGTTTTCCCTATAGATGTGGTTGTGTGATGTTCCTTCTGAAACATCGCTGCACTTGGACCCATGGTCCATACATTGCCTGGGTAGCTTCCTCTTCAGTTGATGTTTTGTGGTGATCCCCTTGTTCTTGGTTCTGTCTGATTCCGATCGAAGTTGTTGCAGCAGTAAGGGCTGGTTTCTTGCTAGGACAAAATGCTTCTCTATGGCCGACTCATCCGCAGGTATAACATATTTGCGGTAAGCCTTCATACACTACTTTGACCTCTCCATCTAGTTCCACTCTCGGTATTAATGGTTCCGAGAGATTGATTTCCACTGCTACTCTAGCAAACTTCCCTCGTTGAGTCTGTTGGGTATTTGTGTCAATCTTCACTATTTTATCGATTAAATTACCTAGAGCTTGCAATATAACAGGGTGGTACTTCGATACGGGGAGGTTTGGAAACCTCACCCATACCACTACTTTTGTCACTTTTCCTTGTGACGGGCGGAATTTTGGATGCTAGGGTTTTACCGCTAACACATGTCTAAGGATCACCCATGGACCTTGGGTGAGTGCGGTTATGTAATCTTCAGTTTCCACTAAATTAACAAGGAAGAAATCATTTTCAAGATCGATTACTTTTAATGGTCCCGACAAGTTCCACATGAGTTTTAGGCGATTCTTCAGCATTCGGCAACCAATTTTTCTGCCCAGTAACTTGATAACCACTTCTTTCTCCTAGACCTTATCTAGGCGATTTTTAAACGTTTCAGATAGTTCGATTGCGTTTCCATATGCTCCTACTACCGGGTAATATCGCCTTCTTCTACCTCCATCGGAGACTCTTCCAACCATGTGGCTTTGTCGACCTCTTGCTGGGAATATTATCCTGTTACGATTGCTCGATAACTATAGAATGGGTGGCGGGCTCTCTTCTCTATCATGTATACGTAACTTCTTAGCTGTGTGTCCTTCGTTGGCATTGTGTGTGGAGTCGTCTCGCGCTGCTTCCGAACGCTTAGAGTTGTCCATTTTAGGTAGGTGAGTATTTTAGTGAGAAGGTACAGTGTATAAGGCATCTTTACTGGCATCAAAATCTCTTTCTTACTTTAAAACGATTGCACTTATATTTTCTTTTGGATTTATAATCATTTAGGAGGGAAAATTTTCTAAACTTTATACCTCTAATTGACTAATTGTGGTTGCTTTATCACCCATATGATTATTTATATTTTGAATATTGTCTCTCCTTTTGTTGGAATTATTTTATTTCTTACTGATGTTGCAAAGTAGTAGTATTTAAAGACTTAACAATTTCTTCTAAAAGCACATCAGAATTAAAATTTTGGCTTGTTTTTTCCTTGGAGAATATGAAAACATATATTACTGGAAGTTTAGGCCATTTTGAGTGGTGAACTTATTTACTTGTGGATTCTCAAAGTTAGAATTACAGTGATTTCTCAATCATCAGTTATATGTATTTGAATACATTTCATAAATTCTTATTTGGTTATCCCAAAATTCTTTCTATTGCATTTACTTACTCATCAAGTTTCTAGTTGTCTAAGAAGTTTTATCCACTAATGCTCTTCCATTAAAACCTTCAATCATACTCCTACTACTAGGTAGAAGGCTCTTATAGAAATATTGAATAAGCAATTGTTCATTAATTTGATGATGAGCCAACTTGCATGTAGCTTCTTAAACCTTTCCTAATACTTATACAAAGACTCTCTATTGTATTGCTTTACACCATAAAATTTCTTTTGAATATTGACCATCCTTTAAAGCTGAAAAATGTCTATTTAAAAACAACTTCTTTATCTTGTTCCATATGGAAACAATTCTAGAAGGCAAGTAACATAGTCAATCTTTTGTTGTATATTTCAATGAACGCGAAAAGCTCTCAACTTGATTTGTTCTTGCATTACCCCCTTGAGTTCCATAGCATTCCATTTGAAATTCCTTCTAAGTGCTTATAAGGGTCTTTATCTATAAGACCATGAAAAGTGGGTAAGAGATGTATAAGTTTAAATTTTAATTCAAAAGTAGGATTACCATTTAAAGGGAATGTTATGTAAACAGGTTATTATTCTAAATTTTCAAAGCTTGATGTTCAAACATGACTCGTTTCTCTTCTAAATCTGAATCACTTTCAAATAATAAAGTAAAATTTGAATCATTCTTGCTATTTTTATCTACTTTCTTTCCTTAATATACACAGGGTTCTTTCCATTTTTGGATCAAACTGCATCACTTTGATTAAAAGATCATAGTCATACATGATTAGGAAGACAAAATAAATTACAAACAATAAATTCAAAAAAAGAAAACATAGAAATTAGGTATAAACACCCCCAACGACAATGCTAAATTTTGGTGTGCTATCTTCGACAACTAAGAATAAAATCTTTACTTCAAAATATATATGTAATAGCGTGAATAAAAATTATTCTCAAGTAGAGTACGTAGTCTAGTTTTATGCTTTGTGAACAAGAATAATTTTTTAGTAAAGTGAAAACAATCATAAATATATAATTAAGAAGTAATTTAAATTAAAATATAAGAAGCTCTATAAAATACAAATCTTGGTCTACATCCACATTCATTATTAAAATTTTATAGTGATCATCAATGTAATTGCAAATAAATTTACATATTAAAAACTCAATCTTTATTGTTGTTTAAAATGAACATCCCCTCTTCTCCCACTAAATAAATTGAATAGCCCTAGTTATGTGTGCATCACTTCGAAGAGGTAATAAGGTTCCACTAGGCATCCCTTTACTAACTAGATAAAATAAATAATTCAATTTTGGTTCTAAACATGAACAATGAATATATCTACGAGTAATCCCTTATTCATTTTAGCATTGCATACCATTTTTTTCTCCTTGTTTAATACAAGTTTATTTAAGTTGCAACATCTAGTCTACTTATTTCTTTCCCTAAAGATTTTTAAAGAGGGAAATTCATTTATATAAAAGGGTAGATCTTTAGGGTTTTAAATTCCCAAAACTCCTCGAGTTTCAGTCAAGTTTTTGCCAGTAAAGCTACCTCCCTAATTCACTAAATATATTGAAGAAAATTTGTTACAAGTTTGTCACTTTATTGGGTCACTTAAATTTCACAATTTATTCCTTCTGACCAATGAAATAAGAAAAATAAAAAATCATATATTTATTACAAAGAAGAGTATCTTAGAACAACATATTAGGATTTTCTTTTAGGTATCGTTTGATTACCAACAATGAAGGAATTGAAATAAAAAAAATGAATGAGAATAAGAATGAAATTATTTTTCTTGAGAAAGTAAAATCTTGTAAATATATTATGATCAATGATAGTAATTTACAAAAAGGATCAAACTTTAGAAAACTACATCGCCAAACTCTCCACCTCTACTCCCTGCATATAATAATGAAATTTTTGATTATGCATGTTTGGTCTCAAATATTAGCAATTATAACAAGCAACTTTTTTTTTCATATTTAGTTATTATATGATTTATTTTGTAAATAACTAATCAAAATATTTTGTATTTTATAAATAATTAATCAATTTTTAACAATTTAATGAACAAAACTTATTTTACTTGATATACTATCAATGAAATAAATTAAAATAATTATTAAAAGTTAAATATAAAAGACTATAATTTGTAATTTTGATAATAATATTATGATAGCAATTAATGGTAATATCCTAATAATAACTTGATAATATCCATTATTTTTTATTCTTGTTATTTAATTCTAATTATACCATACCCTCCCTAAGAATAAAAATTTAAGATTGCTTGAAATTAATTCCAGTAATTCATTGATTAAAAACCAAACTAGTTTGACCAACTAAACTTTAACTTATCAGTTTATCTCATTAATCCTTATTATTAAAAATCGATAAATTTATTAATTAAATATCATAAATTAATCAATTTTTATAAATCAAAATAAATAATTTGTTTTTATTTGACAGTTTCTTTATTCAATTAAACTTTAATCTCTTCAATACCGATATGTAAAGATAGTCTCCTTCTTCAATCATATTTTAAGTTATTCAATGTTGTTCAATCCTTATTATAGATATAATGATCTAATCCTGTTAAATCTTTAGATCTTTAAATCTCTTATCTTATCGATTTAATTTATGTCTGGTTTTTAAAATATTGTCCGTTATTACCATTCCCTA
>JANKYF010000008.1:41890159-41900412 GCA_029829435.1 Erythroxylum hondense
TATAACATGTATTTCATATCTTGTAAACTTGTTGCCCAAAATGGCAAATTTTCGAAACTTGATCTTTTTCAAACATAGCATCTTTTCAGAAATCATTTTTATATTCTTTTCACAAAACATCAATGCAATAAGCTCATTCCAAACACATAAAGCTTTTTCAAAGCATTAAAAAAGTTATAAAACATGTTCATAGAGTAGTTAAAATCATTTATTTCCATCGTTTGAAAGAAAATATTAGTGGCTTATTACTAATCATAAAATTGTAACCCACCTGAAATCCTTGCTTGTTACTTGCTTAAAAGTGTTTTTTCCTCTTAATCCTCTTGCCTCTATTGATTTCATTAAACAACAACCAAAATCCCATTCAATTTGGTGTAGAAATCGAAAAGTCATTCTTTAACAATTTGAACTATAACTTATGCTGAAACAGAAATTCTATGCTCAATGCCCATCCAAAATTTAAGATTCTTAGAGACTGAATCAGAATTTTATTTCTTCATAAAACTTGTATCCCTATGTCTCTAGTTTACAACGAATCAAAAATCATCCCATTTGAACATCTACAGCAAAAGGTATGCCCAAAATATCAAAACATGTATGTGGAGGAAAATGGCCTCTCGCCGCGGCAAGGATGATGGCGCGCGCCGCGATGTGCGCATACGCAGGTCACGACGTGCGAAGCCAAAATCCTCCGAAAACTTGTTTTTCCCACATTCTTCAACCATATACCTCCCATATTTCAAATATAACACATCTAAACCCTAAACTATCTGTTATACTTCATTTCTAAGCTCATTCTAACTCAATATCATTAACAAAACATCAAAATCCATCCTTGATCATTAACCCTAAAGATAACACTTGCATATTTCATTCACTAACACTTTCCACACATATTAAGCTATATTGAGATTTCATCTAACCAAAACAAGATGGAATAAACTCATACTTACTTGTTGATGCTTCAAATTCTTCAAAATCTTCAAGAATCTCAAGACCGTAGCTTTTCTCTCTTTTTCTCTTCTTCTTCCTCTCTTCCACGATACTCACCTCTCAAACAAGACAAAAATTACTTCTTCTTCTAAGTTCTACTCTTATCAATCATACAAATGTCCATCTTGCCCTCCAACATAAGCCTTAGCCTTCTAACCTTAAGTGATCTTCCCATTTTGCCCGTATACATTTTTACTTCTTCATTTTCACTTACACCATGCTATACTCTAGCTTAATCTTAATTTCTCCATTTAATACTTCTAATCCCATCAATTTAAGCAATAAATCTTCCAAAAAAAGTAATAAATCAATTAAAACCTCAAAAATTAATTGAAATCATACTTATTCAATAAGAAACGAATTTGGGGGCCAACATTTCCTGCTCTTGATAAAAGTAGATTCCTCCAATCACTAATCCTCCTCCAAATCTATCTTTCAAGAAAACAAAATATCCTTTTTACTCCTCCTTATCATCGAAGGAAGCCCCAAATATCGACCCTGGTTAAAAGATGAGAACACCCCAAAAATCTCACAAATGTTATCCCGCACTTCCTCAACCACATTAGGACTAAAGAAAATGCCAGATTTATGAAAATTCACATATTGACTAGATGCTTTCTCATACACATTCAAAATATTCTTCAAATTATCACTCTCCCATGCCGTGGCTTTAAAGAAAAAGATGGAATCATTAGCAAAAAAAAGGTGAGACACTCTAGGTCTATGAACATTAGCCCGACAACCATGAATTAAACCTCTCCTCTCAGCTTCACTTAATAATATCGATAAACCCTCCGCACAAATAATAATAAGGTAAGGTGATAAAGGTCCCCTGTCTCAACCCTCTTCCTGACTTAATAGGACCAATTTTTGAACCATTAAAAAGAACATAATAGCTCACATGAGTAACACGCGACATCATTAAATTCACCCATCTATTCTCAAAGCCTAGAGGGACCAACATAGCTCTTAGAAACCCCTAATCCATCCTATCATAGGCTTTTACTAATATCAATCTTAAGGGCAGCTAGATCATTAACACCACTCATAGTTCTTTTCATCCCATGAATTAATTCAAAAGCCACAAGAATATTATCAGTAATTAATCTACCCGAAATAAAAGTAGATTGAGCCTCTGAAATAATATTAGGTAACATCCCTTTAAACCTATTTGCTAACACCTTTGAAATAATTTTATACAAAACATTACAAAGACAAATAGGCCTAAAGTCTTCCAAAGACTTAGGATTATCTAATTTTGGAATGAGAACAATGAAGGTATTAGTCAAAGTATCAGGGAAAGTACCTTGGTAGAGCCATTCTGTACAACTCTGAGCAACATCATCGCCAATAATATGCCAGAACTTAAACAAAAAATTTGGGCTTAGACCATCAGGACCTGGTGACTTATCCAGATGCATTTGAAAAACCACACTCTTAAATTCTTCTGTAGTAAAAGGAGCTAAAAAAAGCTTCATTATCCTCCCTACTCACTCTCTCTCACCTTGCTAATCACTGGATCATAAAAAGTAGTATCCTCTCTATATGCGTTTGAAAAGTAATTCAAAACCAGAGTCTGCATCTCTCCTTTTTCAATAACCCTGTTACCATTCTCTTCTAGCTCAGTAATTAAATTTCTCTTCTGTCTAGTTTTTAAATGGGAATGGAAAAACTTAGAATTACGATCACCGTTCACCATCCAAAACTACTTGGCCCTTTGATGCCACCTAGCCTCTTCCTTTTCCAACACCATATTTAGCTCCTCCCTCAACCGAAGAAATTCCCTCTCACCATCACTACTCCTAAAGTTAAAAGAATTCAGTGTTTCACGATAAAGGTTCAATAAATTGATTAAATTTTTTTTCCTATTTTGTAGCTCCCTATTAACGTTATTTCCTCAAACTAATAGCTCCCTAACACAATTCTGCTTCCTCTTCATAATACATCCCAAACCACCTGGGCCCCATCCTCTTTTAACTATATCCTTAATATCTTTCTCCATCAGCCAAAGGTTTTCGAACCTAAATCTTTTACTTCTCCACCGTTCAAAGTTTTCCTCAAGAATAACAATAAAGTGATCAGAAATCGGTGCACACATAATTTTAGATTTGCAAGAAGGAATTCGATGAAGCCAATCTTCATTCTCCATACCTTTTTTAAGCCTTTCTTTAACCCAATGATCAGTCCCTCTCCCTTTCTCCAATGAAAACTGATAGCCTTCAATGGGAATATCACTCAAATTACAATCTAAAAGAGCTTCACGAAAACCATTCATAAGATACCTTAGATGAGCTTCCCCTCTTGTCTTCTCATCTTTAGATAAAAGCTTGTTAAAGTCTTCTAAGCAAATCCAAGGTAAAACATTCCCCTCATTTAAGCCCCTAAGTAACTCCTAAGACTCCCTCCTACGACCCCTCTCTAGAAACCCATAAAAATCAGTCAATCTCCACTCCTCCATGCCCTACTCTTTGACAACTGAATCAATAAATGTTGCAAAAAAGACTTAACCTACAAATCCAACTTATCCCTCCAAAAAAGAGCTAAACCCTCCTCCTTTCCCTAATCTGTACACAACGAAACAACTAGCCATACCAACTAAAACTTTAATCTCATTTAAATGAACACCATGAATCAAAAGTTTCTTACAAAATAACAATATATGGCCTGTATCTCCTAATTAAGTCATTAAGAGCTCTAACTATGTAAGGGTTGCCAAGCCCTTGATAGTTCCATGTTAAAAGTTTCATGAAGATCAGCTAGCCTGCTGAGTAGGTCCTGTCGATAAAAAATGAACCTAAGATGCATTCTATAGGTTAGACATTTCACGTGAATCTTTCTTACCAAAAACAAATGAAACTGATTTTGGGTCTGATCATGGCCTCTTTTCTCCTTCCTCAAATGTAATTAGGTCATCCTCCTCTCTATGGCCCACAATACTTTTAGACTCTACGTAAACATTCCGATCCACGTCATTCTTAGTAACCACCTCATTCATACCACAATTTAAGGTATTCAAATTGGTAACATTCAAATTTGAAAAACCAATCCCTTGATTCCTGCTACCCTTGATTGCTACCAAAACAGAATCCATCCTCTGATCCCTGTCCATGCGCAACCAACTGGTTGTCACCATTCTACTCCGATGAGGTTGAACACAAAGCTTAACCCCCCACTCAAGCTTGATTTGATCTGATTTCTTCTTTCTCTTTAGAGCCTTGCAAATATCCATTCTCACCCTAATCCTCATATATTGTTTCTCACCTCCCCTAGAAACCTCGTATCATAATCCATAAAATAGCCTATAAAGTCTCCAAATTGTTTAGCCACTTTTGCAGTCATGAATCTCGTAGGAAGTTTATGTATTTGGACCTAAAAATACACAAAATATATTGGAACTGATTGTGGGATTTCACCCTGCAAAAGTCTGCGAAAGACTAGTAAATGGTGATTAAACATCCGTGGAGCTCCATCTATAACTGCTGAACATCCACTTCGTTAAAAAATCAGAACTTATACCTTTTATTTTTCACCTTTGAAATAGCCACACCTCCAATCGGCTGCCATAAATATGCAAAGGTATTTCTCATATGATCAAAACTAATTGTACCCAGAGTAAGAAAAAAACCAATAAAAAGAATTCCACACCCTCCCCTTCTCTATTCTCCTCCTTTTCTAACTGCCATCCTTCATCCTCTTCCTCTCCTATAGTCAGATCTGCTAACACTTCCTCCATTAAAACGAAAATGACAAAACAGCAAAGAAACAATCACACTCAAACATAATCCCCAGAATAAACAAATCAGAAACTACATGCCATAAAGGCAGATAAGCTACAGAGAGCAAATACGTGCCATAAAGGCATACTTTTGCATTAACGTTGTTTTGAAAGGGAATTCTTAAGTGCTTGCAATGAATGAAATCTTGACTCCCAAGTCTCTCAAATTCTTTTTTTGTGATTTTAATTTTGCATAATTTATGATCTTAATTAAGCATTTATGTATACCTTTACCTGTTAATCAATCGATTAATTATCTATAGGTGAATTTTAAGAAAGAGTCACCTTACTCGTATTCTTTTTAGTACTCGTGAGATTACATATGAATTTAGACTTAATAATTAGGTGAAATTAGAGAGTGTTTCACTTCAAATGAATAATAAGGATTAAGGAATCAAGAATTTATTCTCACTTAATAATATTTCTTAAAAATGGTGTGCAAATGATAAGCATTAACCTTCCTTGTGAACAGGTGACTTAGCCATTTTGTATGGTCTTTGGACCTTTAGTTTATGTGTTTAATCAGTCATTAATATAATTTACCATGTTGCATCAATCCACATCCTAATCCTTGATGCGAAGCATCACTATACACCACATATCCTTCGGTTCCCAATGGAATAGTCAACACCGGTGCAGTAGTCAACCGATGTTTCAACTCCTCAAAGCTCTTCTGACACTCCTCATTCCATTTGAACACTACATTTTTCCTCAAAAGTTTTGTCAGAGGGGCCGAGATCAGAGAAAACCCCTCCACAAGCTTCAAATCTCCGACACATTTCTTGGAGCTTCCTAATTCATCACTGCCTCTATCTTATTTTGATCTACTTGTATGCCATCTCCAGTCACTATATGTCCCAAAAACACGACCTGATCAAGCCAAAATTCACACTTACTGAATTTGGCGTACAACTCCTTCTCTCTCATAATCTGTAAAATGACTCTCAGATGCTCCGTATGCTCCTTTTTGCTCTTTGAATACATCAAGATATCATTAATAAACACAATCACAAACCAATCCAGGTAGGGCTGAAACAACTTATTCATCAGGGCCATAAAAGTTGTCGGGGCATTTGACCGTCCAAACGACATCACTAGAAACTCGAAGTGCCCATACCTGCTCCTAAATGCACTCTTTGGTACATCAGCCTCAGCTATTTTTAATTGATAGTACCCTGATCTCAAGTCCAGCTTAGTAAACACTAGAGCTTCTTGCAACTGATCAAGTAAATCATCAATTCTAGGCAGTGGGTACTTATTCTTCACTGTCACCCGATTCAGCTGCCTATAATCGATGCACAACCGCAGAGTCCCATCCTTTTTCTTCACAAACAGTACTGGAGCTCCCCAAGGAGAAACCTTCTTAAAATGAATTCTCCCGCTGACAGAGAAGATCCATAGGAGAATTTGGAGTTAGTATAACAAAAACCTATTTCTAGCTTCGATGTTTAACTCATTAACTCAGTATTAAATATTCTACATATGCATTAGTCTTCTTATCTCATGATTCCATTATGAATTGCTAAATAAGATTTTGAGAGGATTTTTATAGATAGGAGACTCTAAGAAACACCCTATATCTAAGGTGAAATGGGGAGAATTATTAGTGCCCTAAGGAAGAGAGAGGCTTAGGAGTTAACTCAATCAAGATCACCAATAGAGTAATGATGATTAAAAGACTTTAGAGACTTCTATTCAGCAAATATTTCATTTGGCTCAAATGGATACATGTGTGCTACTTGAAAAGGATAAATTTTTAGACTATAAAGGAGCAACAACTGCTCTTAGACTATAGTTCAATTATTAAAGTTGAGGGACTTGGTCAGACAAGATAATTTGCACAAGGTTGGAGATGGAGTTTATACGAATTTTTGGTTTAATAATTGAACCAATTTTGGTCCTCTTAGGGAATCCATTGAATTAAACCCTTACATATTTCTATCCTAGTGGAAACCTCAGCTAGATATGTGCTCAACAGCAAACCTAATGCTATTCATTCTCTACCCAGCTCTACTCTCTCGCTTTTCCTTACTAACTTTGCTTTCACACGTGACAAGAAGGATGAAATAAGGTGGACTAAAACCTCACCTAGACACTTCTCTAGTTCTTCATGCAGGCTTTTTATGAAACATCAATCCCCTCGATTCATGTGGCATCAAATACAAGTTGTCTTAAATAATATAATTAAGGGTTTTTTAAGCAACTCTAAAATACACTCTTTGTATAGGAAAGAAGAGGAGTCTATTAATTACATCTTCTTCCATTGTATCTCCTCTGGATTCATATAAAGGATTATATTACAAATAGGTAACTTTCTTATCCCTAAAAAAATGGAATAATTTCATTCAACGGTCCAGTAATCCTATCAACCTTTACAATGAAGATCGCTTAATGTACAAGTTTTTTTTAGGAAACACTATATATACTCTTCAAAGAGAAAGAAATTTGAGGCTTTTCCAACATTAATTGTTGGACCCCTAGCTTTTCGTGAAAGATTTGAACCATTGAATGAGAAATTTTGGTGATTAGTCACGAATTAAGAACAAATAAATGAAAGTTCTTCAACCAAGAATTTATAGACAAGAGTAAAGTAGAGAATGATAAAAGTGGATAGATTCATGATTTGCTATGGTGTTGGTGGATAAGAGATTTTTGAAGTGAGAAGAATTAAGGTGAAGGTTAGAAGTAAAATGAAAGTAAAAAATGAAATTGCATTTGTGTAGTAAGCTGACAAAGAATACTTATATATATGTATGTTCTGACAATGGTGCTCATGATTGGTCTTGGATTATGATTTTTTTTCGTTATGGAGGACATTGATTTGAAATGAAGTTGAGAGGAAGAATAATGTTTGAGCATGAAAGTTTAAAATGCAAAAAAGTGACAAAGCATGAATAGGTTGATTATGAATTTTGGGTTTTGATGATCTCTTTGAATAAACATGTATATTTTGGAGTGAACTAGAAATAGAAGTTCGAAATGTTAGTTTTTGAAAATTTAAGCCTGAAAATTTTGGGAATGAATAGTAGTGGAGAGTTGGATTTTTTATTTGAAAGTTCTATGAATTTTATGGGTTTATCTAGGGAGATTTTGATAAAATCGTCTTCATAAAAGTTGTAACTTATCTTCCTAGCTTTCCATTGATATAAAGTATGAAATTTTTGGACAATGGAGTTGGAAGATATAATCATTTGAAGTTGTGATGCTGTTTAGGATGGAACTTTCAGGACAGCCACATTGATTTCAAATTTTGACCCTTATAGAGACAGATATTGTTTTTGAGTTCTTCATAAAGGATGTAGATGATCTTTCTAGCTTTCCAACGGTATGAAGTTTGTAAGTTTTTGATATCGTACTGGGAAGTTATGATCCTTACAATTGCGATGTTGCATAAGATAGGTGTATGTGACCGCTATGGAAATTCATATACTGACTTCAAGGATATTTTGGGTTAATGTGAGCTGAATTAAGCAAAATTGTATTCTAGAAAGTTTTAGATGATTTTTTTTAGTTTTCCAACGATACAAAGTTTGTAAGATTTGGAGATTGTAGTAAGAAGTTATGATCATTTGAAGTTGGTATTGTTGCATAGGGTGAACTTTCGGGACAACTGCATTGTTTTGAAAATTTTAACCCTTATAGAAGCAGAAATATTTTACGAGATCTTCATGTAAGTTCTAGGTCTAGAAGTCTTCTTTAAAATGGTCTAAGAATGACCTCAATCCGAAACTTGTAGTGAAAGTTATGCCCTTTTTATTGCTTCGTCTTAGTTTTGCGTCTCAAAAACACTTCGTCTTAGTTTTGCGTCTCAAAAACACTTCGTCTTAGTTTTGTGTCTCAAAATGACGTCAGCATCATCTTAGTATGATGTCATCATCTTAGTTATTGTTCATTCATCTTAGTTTGATACCTAAGACGCTTCGTCTTAGTTTTGCGTCTTAGAATGACACCAGTATCGTCTTAGTATGATGTCATTGTCTCAATTACTGTTCATTCTTCTTAGTTTGGTACCTAAGATGCTTCGTCTTAGTTTTGCGTCTCAGAATGACATCAGTATTATCTCAGTATGATGTCATCATCTTAGTCACTGTTCATCATCTTAGTTTGGTACCTAAGATGCTTCATCTTAGTTTTGTGCCTCAGAATGACGTCATCATCGTCTTAGTATGACGTCATCGTCTCAGTTACTATTCATTCGTCTTAGTTTGGTACCTAAGACGCTTCGTCTTAGTTTTGCGTCTCATAATGACGTCATCATCGTCTTAGTTACTGTTCATTCATCTTAGATTGGTACCTAAGATGCTTCGTCTTAGTTTTGCGTCTCAGAATGACGTCAGCAATTCGACTTATGACGTCAGCATCGTCTTAGTTTGACCAGAACATTTTCTGGTCCAAATTTGATCCTCTAGATGATAGAATTGGTCTTTAAGGTCTTCATGAAAGTTCTAGATCTTGAAGTCCTCTATCTATTCATCTAAATAATATCTCAATCCAAGTACTGTATAGAAATTTATGATCGTTTTACCAATTTGTCTCATGACATCAACAATTCGTCTCATGATGTCAACATGGTCTTAGTTTGGACAGAACATATTCTGATCCAAATTTGATCCTCTACATGATAGAATTGGTCTTTAAGGTCTCATGAAAATTTTAGATGTTGTAGTCCTCTTCCTATTCATCTAAATAACACCTGAATCCGAGCTCTGTACAAAGAGTTATGCTAATTATCCCAAGATAGGTTCAATATGATTAAGGAAAAAGCCATGTTTGATTCTTTTGGCCATAACTTCCTCTATAAATACCCAAATGACTTGATTCTTAAACCATTAGATTCGTAAGACTTTTCTCTACATCTCTTCCAAAAATCATATCCATCTGAAATGAATGGAGAACGTTTGAGTGAAAAAAATGGGACGGGTACAGTGAATGTGTTCTTAAGTAATATGAACTGACGAACATACTTCAGTATTTTGAGTATACCTGGATATATAGAATTCCAAATGAGATGATTTCTGATTTGGAGCAAACTAGAGACTTGGAGCTACAGATGGTATGAAGAAATTGGAATCTAATGCAGTCTCTAAGATGTTCAAATTTTGGATAGAAATTGTGCGTAGTATATCATTATGGACAAGAGCAGTCTAAAAATGTTTGAAGTGTATCTTTTGAATCACTAAGCCAAATTGAATGATTTTAATGTTCTTAGAAACGTAAGATAATAAAGAAGAGTCTTCTAGAAGAAAATGTTGTTAGAATGTGCAAAGGTGTTTTTGGCAAGACACTTAAGTGTAAAAGACATAAGGCATAAATGGAAGGGCAAATGAGAAAATTCTCAATCATTAAGGGCATAATTGAAAGGAGAAGTATTGTCTTGCTTATAAATAAAGGAGGAACAGTTAATGTGAAGATTTTGGAAAAGCAAAATGTGTGGATGAGAAAAGAGATACGGGAGAGAAAACATGAAAAAGAATGAAAGAGAGAA
>JANKYF010000008.1:41912930-41928740 GCA_029829435.1 Erythroxylum hondense
CACTAAAGGTTGATTTGATTATTCAACTCAATAAGTTTCACAAGTTTCATATGATTTATAATAAAAAGGAAATACTACTAAAAGGATGATTTTTCACAACTTTCATACGATTCGTAGTCGAAAGAATACATATATCGTTGTATATATCTTTATGATTCTCATTATATTGATTTAACTAATGTATCTTTATGATTCTCATCATATTGATTTAACTAACATGACATAAAAGGATAGTTTTGGATATTTAACTTTGTATTCTTTCCTTTTATGATAAACATAAGTTTCCTTTGATCCAACATATAAGAGTTCTCAAAGATAGAAAGAAAAGTTGTATATCCATTTTACAATTTAGCTATAATATCTATTGAGGATTTGGTGACAAAGTTTTATAGATATATCATTATCATATGGATGAAAAAATATAATGGCATTTTAAGTTGGCTAATATCTCATAAACTTTAATAATGACATGTAAGAAGTATGTCAACATTATGATAGCACACTGCAAGAGGTTACATATAGAGAGTTGAAAGATCTATCATTTTGAAGGAATTGTTCCACTTAATTTAGCTTACTAAAAGCATAAAAATAGACTACAATTGAAGACATTGACTTAGATATGATAATGATATGATAATAGTTGTCATTAGAGATAAAAATAATTTCGTGAATTTTCTTCCATCTTAGGCTCAAGAAGAATCTGATGTGAGGAAGAGAAGAAGGTAGGTGACTAATTTCTTTGCACCACGAACAACTCCTGGAGCCTAACCTTTAATTCATGGTGCAATGCAATTAAGATATGCGACTCACAATGTCGATATGGCAGTAGCTAGATGGTGGTATAATTCAGGTTCGTCATTCAATGCTTCTCAGTCTTATTATTATCAACCTATGATGGATGCAATAGCCTCTTATAGTCCAGGATACAAAGGTCCTCTGATTGATGACTTAAGATGTAAACTTTTAAGTTGTGTTGTTTATGAAATTAGAAATTATTTTGCTGAAAGAAGAGTGAATTGGGGTATTTATGGATGTTCAATTATGTGTAATGGATGGACAAATAGGAGACAAGAGCCTATTATAAATTTTTTGGTTTATTCTTCAAATGACTCTATGTTTTTTAAAGCTATTGATGCATCTGGCCTTATTAGAAATACTGAGACTTTGTTTAAGATATTTAATGAAGTTGTGAATGAAGTAGGGTCGGAAAACATTGTTCAGTTTATTACTGACAATGATTTCGCTTATAAAGTGGTAGGAAAAAGGTTGCAGAATACGTATAATTCATTTGTTTGGATTCCTTGTGTTGTACATTGCATTGACCCAATGCTGGAGAATATAGGAGATCCTAGATATTTTCTTGCTATTAATGAGACTATGCAGAAAGCTAAAAAGGTGACAAAGTTCATTTATAATCGTGCATGGGTATTGAATTTGATGAGAAAGGAATTTACTAATGGTAGGAATTTAAGTTGTCCTACTGTGACAAGATTTGCCACAAATTTCTTATCACTTTAGTCTTTTGATTTGATGAAGAAGGAGTTAAGACAAATGTTTATAAGTAATAAGTAGATTGCATCTCAGCATGCTAGATCTAACGCTGAAGTGGAGATTTGTAATATTATACTGAAAGATAGAGAATTTTGGTCTCAGTGTCAATTTGTTATCTGAGTTTGTGATCCTTTAGTGAGGGTGCTTCACTTAGCTAATAGTGAAGAAAAGCCAAAAATGGATTATATTTTTGATGCTATGGAGAGAGCGACGAAAGTAATCAAGGCCAATATGAAAAATCAACCTTCTTTATACACACCATATTTTCCAATCATTAATGAGAGAAGGGAAAGACAACTTTCTTCTCCATTGTTTACAGCTGACACATTTTTTAATCTTAGTGTGTATTTTAGACTGAATCTTATAAAGCAAGCTGAAGTTAATAGAGGAATGCTTTTAACAATTACAACAATTGTTAGCATTGACGCGATGTAAGATCTTTTAAGCTCACAAGTGGAGCTTTACAAGTTGTCTTATGGGAATTTTGGAATGTCGATTGCTATTTGACAAGAGGAAAACTTTCTTCAGGTATTAGTTATTTCATTTTTCTTTTTTGTTGAAAATTAATTATCACTTTATTTTGTTTATAACACTACTTTGTTATCTTATAACTTACAGTTTTTTGGTGAGATCAATTCAAAAATGGTGTTCCAGAATTGAAAATGCTTGCAATTCAGATTTTAAGTCAATGTGCGGATGCAACAGGCTGTAAACGAAACTGAAGCATATTTGAATTTATCTACTCAAAGAAAATGAATAGATTGGAGCATAAGAGATTTAATGACTTTTGAAAATTATCTTCAAAGTATCATTCCACCTTGCTTAATAATTTCTCGAATAGAATAATGAAATATTATCCTTAATTACTATGAATCTTATATTAATTACTCAACTACTTCTATATAATTCATACTATATCTAATAACTACCAACTTAACTATCATTGACTATAATATATCGTAAGTAATATCAAAACATAACAATTTTTATAAGAGATATTTTGATATTCTAATAATTTCTTATACAATCACCACAATGAGAATTTTTATAGACATATTAGGTAATGTTCTAAATGAAATTCTTATATGAGGACAATTCATTGAACTTATTCTCTTAGAAATACCTACATATTTGTTTAACTATTTCCATACTTTAGTCTATTAAGTCAACTATTTTCTTCATAAGGAAGAAACATATAACATATACTAATCTTTTTATATGCTATTAATATCCAATCTCATTAAAATATTGATTAGGAATAATTTCAGAGTAATAAGTAATAGAATATAAATCTTATAATTATTTGTGTGTATATATCAATAATTCCTTGATATCCAGTTGGCACACGAGACGGAAGTTACAGGATCAATTATTCCTTGATATGCTTGTGCCAACTGTTTAACTGGAACCTGTTTTCCTTCCCTCCGGCCGAATGGGTATATTCTCTCAGAGAATTGCCCTTCATTGTAAGTCAAACCCCAATCATTTTCTAGTTAGGACAAAAATCATTTGTGGCTGAGCAAAGCAGGACACGTCAGCTGCATCTCCTAAGAAATATCACTAGAAAGTTGGAAAGCAAGACTTTTTTTTAACTCAGTTTCTTGTTGGAGCAGAACAGAGCAAAGCATAGGAAGCAAACAGATGGAGTCTTTCGTTTACAAAGATCCCAAAGCCCCCATAGAAGATCGTGTTAAAGATCTTCTTTCAAGAATGACTTTGAAAGAGAAGGTTGCCCAGATGGCTCAAATTGATCGCCATGTCGCTTCTCCCTACTACCTTAGGGACCTTGCCGTTGGTACCCGTCTTAAGCTCTCTTACACACAAATTCATGTTCTCTTATGATTCAACATGAAAAGTACGTAAATTGGCACTTGTGGATCGTAATGAAATGTGTTCTAATTTTGCGAGAATGACCAACGTATCTTATGACCATGGTTTCTTCCTTTCTTTTCTTTTTAGATAAACTATGACCATGGTTTCTTGTCTGATTTAGTAACTAAAATAGTTATCTAATTTTTGTATGGTTTTGGCTGTTATACAACATGTGGAACTTTTGATCTTCTAAGCGTTTCTTTTGGGGTTGGTTTACAGGGAGTGTGCTCAGTGTTGGGGGTAGTTCACCTTTCGAAAACGCCTTGTCCTCAGATTGGGCAGATATGGTGGATGCGTTCCAGAAAATAGCACTCCAGTCACGACTTGGCATACCAATCATATACGGGGCTGATGCTGTTCATGGAAACAATAATGTCTATGGTGCTACCATATTTCCTCACAATGTTGGCCTTGGAGCTTCACGGTGAGTTTGCTAATGCCCTTTCCTTTTCCAGAGTTTTGACCATTATATCATAAATGGTGTCATTTTTAGCTGTTGCTACTAGCTCTAATCCTCAAAGTCAAATGTGATATAGAGATGTAGATTTGACAAGAAGAATAAGTGTTGCAACAGCTCTTGAAGTTAGAGCAAGTGGCATTCATTATACTTTTGCTCCCTGTGTTGCAGTAAGTTGTTACAGATCTAACTGAACACTATTTTAAAGTTTTTTTCTGATTTTGATTCTTGTTAATATTGGAACCCGTTGGTATAAATATAAATCATATCTGGTTGTGCAATTTGCTTTCATCAATTACAGATATGTAAAGATCCTCGGTGGGGAAGATGTTATGAGAGTTTCAGTGAGGACACCAGCATAGTGAGAAAGATGACCTCCAGTGTCATAGGGTTGCAGGGACAGCCACCTGAAGGACATTCCCATGGTTATCCATTCGTAGGAGGAAGGTTAGGTTAAAATTACACATTCTTAGCTTTTCTGTTGCAATGCCAATGTTTTGTATTTAATGATTCCAATACTTTGAATAAGAATTTGTTTCTCATAATGACTCCAAAAAAGTTCATTAATGAAAGCCCAAATATTGGGAGAAAATGAAAAACCAGACCTTTGTCTGCCTTTAACCCAATGTTGGTAGTTGGAAATCTGACGTTTTTGTACTTTTGATTCTGCAGACATTTCCAATTTTCATTCCAGTTTTTGCCCTAAGTTTTCATGCTCTTCCATGCACCTTTATTGCGCTTTTGCGTTCGGTTCTATGTTGAGCATTTAATTGTATCCTAAGTTATCAGGTGTATTTTTGCGGTCCTTATGTTCATATCCTGAAGTTATTATTATTTCATTACAGAAACAAGGTTATTGCCTGTGCTAAACATTTTGTTGGAGACGGGGGTACAGACAAAGGTAAAAATGAGGGGAACACTCTGTTGTCATATGAAGATCTAGAAAGGATCCACATGGCACCTTATCTAGATTGTATTGCCCTTGGTGTTTCCACCGTTATGGCATCTTATTCTAGTTGGAATGGAGATCGACTGCATGGTCACAGCTATCTCCTGACGGAAGTTCTTAAAAATAAGTTGGGTTTCAAGGTAAATACATCCTTTCCTCTTTAGTATCCTGAAATTCCTGATACTGCCAAAGATAATGTCATCTTTGGTTGCTTATTTCAAATCTTCTTAATCTCCAAATTGTCTTCCTGACCACTAGTCCTAATAATTCTTAGTGGTTTGATATTTTGATTTCTTATTATTACTCATTCTATAATCTTCTCTTTCTTTTTGGATAGTGGAAGGGATCTATTCTGAAACACAGAATATTTTATAAACTCTGATTATTAATAGTGTTATTGATTTATGCACATTTGAGCCTTTGTTGAGGTGTTATTATGTTGCAGGGCTTTGTAATAACCGATTGGGAAGGAGTAGGGCGGCTTAGCCAGCCACAAGGCTCAAACTATCGCCAATGTGTTTCCTCTGCAGTTAATGCAGGCATTGACATGGTAGAACTTTCACTCTTTAACTTGTCAGGTTATGTTTTATTTCAGGCTGTGACTTCTGACTGAAATTATGCAGGTGATGGTGGGTCGTAAATATAAAGAATTTTTGGAAGACCTTCTATTTTTGGCAGAATCAGGGGAGATACCAATATCCAGAGTAAATGATGCTGTTGAGCGAATACTGAGAGTGAAGTTTGTTGCTGGTCTTTTCGAACATCCCTTTTCTGATAGATCTTTGCTGGACTTAGTTGGTTGCAAAGTAAGTGTTAAAGAAATTATAGCACGTGTTTTGCATTAGCTCGTCCATTCTTTAGGATGAACTAGTTTCTCTATTTGCAACATGTTTAGTGTTATGTGAACATATACACCATCCCTGGTAACATAATTCCAGGAGTCCCTGAAAATAAGTTGCTTGTGGAATAATAACAAGGGGCTTTAAGCAATTATGTATTCTTTTTATGATGACGACAAATGTCCATAATAGAAGTTGTTTGACAATTTAAA
This sequence comes from Erythroxylum hondense, assembly GCA_029829435.1. NCBI lineage: Eukaryota > Viridiplantae > Streptophyta > Magnoliopsida > Malpighiales > Erythroxylaceae > Erythroxylum > Erythroxylum hondense. Next base: position 41,918,811 of record JANKYF010000008.1, read on the forward strand.
CAGGCACATAGAGAATTAGCAAGGGAAGCAGTTCGCAAGTCCTTGGTGCTGTTAAAAAATGGGAAGGATCCAAGTAAACCCTTTCTGCCATTAGATAAGAAGGCTAAGAAAATTCTGGTTGCTGGATCACACGCAGATGATTTGGGATATCAGTGTGGAGGATGGACCATAACTTGGGTTGGACTCAGTGGCAGAATAACCATTGGTATGTGTTATAATGGCCAACTACACACATCTAATTTACACGTTATTGGCATGTTCACCTCATGAGATCATGTTCACGTCAACCTATCCATCAAGTGTCACTCTGTTATCCGCTTGTTTTTGTACATGAGCGCACAAACTCGTCTTTTCTTCATACTTATTCCAAAATGCATAAGACTTACCGACACATGTGTTTGTATATGTTAATGTATATAAGTTAATTTTACCGTTACATAGCTAAACCCTTATCTCCTTCCCTTCAACAATTATCCCCTTCAATCCTTGGTTCAATTCCAGTCTAGTCTGTACAAATTGTGGCTTACACTTGCGCCATAATTTCTGTTTAGGGACAACCATTTTGGAGGCCGTTCAAAAAGCAGTGGGGGAGAAAACAGAAGTGATTTATGAGAAATATCCATCTGCGGAAACCTTAGCAAGACGAGATTTTTCTTTTGCTATAGTAGCTGTTGGTGAAGAACCGTATGCTGAATCCACAGGCGATAATCCAGATCTTCTGATACCCTTCAATGGAACTGATTTAATATGCTCAGTTGCTGATAGGATACCCACACTAGCAATTATGATATCAGGAAGGCCTTTAGTTTTGGAGGCAAGACTTTTGGAGAAGATAGAAGCTTTTGTTGCTGCTTGGTTGCCTGGAACTGAAGTAGAGGGAATTACAGATGTTATCTTTGGAGATCATGATTTTGAGGGGCGACTGCCGGTGACATGGTTTAGAGAGGTGAAGCAGCTTCCAATTAATCATGGAGATAATTCATATGATCCTTTATTTCCCTTTGGCTTTGGGTTGACATACAAGAAGGAGAACTCTTGTGACTAAATCAGGGCTATATTTGAGGTAATAAATGGCTGATCTATCTATAAATTATAGTGCTCTTTAATCCCCTTAAACATCAAAAGTGTGTATTGTTCTACCATAACAAAAGCCAAATTATCCACTCATAAGATCAAATTACCAACCAAATAATTGTATTAGTCTGTCAGAAAACGAGCCCTGAAAACAATGAACTGCAGTATCTTATCCTACCAACATTGCTGATTATGTACTATGTACTATTTTCTTCTACGTTAATATGCTTCAAGCTTCTCTGCTAAACTTTCAGAAAAGAGAGAGAGAAAACAAAGAAAAGAAAGAATGAATGAGATGGATGATTAAGGGACTGACAGTAGTTCTGTGAAAGCTTCACCGTCTGCAGTAATGGGTTGTATTTTTCCGTGAAACAATGGCAAAAGAGAAGAATCGGAATATAGCTTTAAAACAAGAGAGGCATCAAATTAGCCGAAAGTGCAAAGACTTTGTTAGAGTGGAATTTATGTTAATCCAGCTAAGAATAAAGTGAACAAGGTTCTTTTCCATGCAACTTGAAAGCCTTCTTTTAAAAAAGGAGTTGATTCATTTTGTCACTTACCCTTATTAAAGTTGATTGGGATTGCTCCCCGTGTACAAAATTTTTCCTTAAAGAAAAAGGAATAACCTTTCTGATCATGTTGCCCTGTGTTCTTTGCTTAAGGAGTGGGACTGGATATTCTCTGCGCAAAGTGGATGGCATAATTGCTGGTGATTTCATTTATGAAAGAAGCAGTCAAGCCCGTGGTTAGAAATTATCAGGGAAAGTAGAAGTGACGACAACAATAGTGTACAAGGTCTGTCTCTATGACTGTGTTTTAGGGTTTTTGACTAATGAGAAAACCAACTACTGAAGATGGAGTTTATTCAAATTCCTCCTACACATATTGTACCTTATATGTATAAGATAAAGGGTTTCATTTTTCAATTTTTCTTTTATAATAGTTAATCTAAATTGAAGTTGATCTGTAGGTCCACAGACAAATAAGTATTTAGAGTTTTTCTTCACAAAGATACTTTGACGTTCAAGTCAATAAAAATAATTGGTATTAATATTAAAAAATCAAAATGAATTTGTGATAATATTACTCTTTCGTTCTTACTTTGAGGTATCTTGTTTTTATAAGCAATCTTCTAACAAGTAAAGGTGGATTCTAATTATTTAAATTTATATCAACTAGGAAGCTTGATTAGTGACGCAATTTCTTTGTTTGAATGAGACTTAAGTTTGTTGATCCTATTCGTTAAGTATGTGTAAGACTTTTAAATAAGTTCTATAATAACAACTTTAAAAGCGACCTAAGAGTTTGATTTCACCAAACATGAATAAATAAATTGAATTAGGTTAAATAAATCAAATTTATCTCATATAAATGCTAGGGTGTATCACTAATTAAATAATAACACTTCGAATACTCCTCTATTTAGTACCTAAGTTATATAAATTTATTAACCTATTTACACTCATTAATGAATAAAAAACTAATGATTTTTATTATATATTATCTTTAATAGTGGAAGAAATGTTATTTGTCTTATTACCACTCTTTTTTTATGATGACTCTTTTGTTTCTTTTTTATAATCATTAAAATATAAATGCCAATCTTGAAAATGTATTCTAACTCTCATGATTTAGACTAAGATTTGGTGCCCCCTTATTAAGTCATCATTTATATATGGGTCAGGCTGGTGGAAACCATCATGAAATTTCATTCCCATAAATTCTAAATGGGTTGATCCAATTTGGCTTTTGCAGACTAAGAGCATGATTTAATACTTCTTTGTAAGCTCCAAAATTTGTTTTAATAGAGTTTTATGCTCTTGTTGGATCTGAGAATAAAGCAAGATACCATCGATGTAAATTAAAGAACTCAATAGAATGTAGTCATAAATCCTTATCATCGCTCTTTGAAACAGTAATAGGGTGACTTTTAGCCTGAAAAACATTACTATCCACTGGAACTGGGTATTAGGAATGCAAAATGTTGTCTTATGCCGATCCTTTGGGTCAATATCCAATTACCAAAATTTCACTTTTAAATTAAACTTTGAGAATATTTTTACCTCTTTCAGAAATAACACTTATGTATTTATTTTGGACAAAGGAAATTTGCCATCTTGAAGAAAATTATCAAGAGTTTTGTAATCAACAACTATCCTCTTCATTCCTTTGTTTTTCTGCTCTCTTTTTTTTCACATAAAAGGCTTGACATGCCCAATCTGATTTTGTTCGTTCTATTAGTCTTTGTTTCAAAAGTGTAGCACACTCTTTTGTTCCATCTTCAAGTCCTTTGGATTCATTTTTGAATAAGTTGCCTTTTTTGAATTAATATCTTTATTCCTTTTAAATGGCAATTGAACACAAAATTCTAAATTTTGGTATGTGGATGATTAAATTGATAATGAATTTTTGGGGAGCATTGTAAGAGTTGATCCTTTATATCTTCATACCTAGTAAGAAGATGTTGTAGCTCAAAGATGTTGCAGTCTTTAGTGTACATACGAAAATCTTATTTATAACGAATTCATTTTTGGCAAGATTTGTAACTTCTCTGCTCGAAAATAAACATCCATCCCAATAAGTATGTTAGGACCATGAAGATTACTTCCTAATATGTTTTGTCCAAACTAGACAACTTAGGAACAATTTCACCCCAATCCTTTTTTTCAAGATAGGGTCTATCTTGAATGATTTTCCATTAGCTACAGTAAAGTATTCTTCATCAAGTTGCCATTTTTCTATAGAAAGAATATGTGGTTTCATAATACTTTAACAAGAGCCTATACCTATATAACCAATAGTTGTGATTAGTCTATCATACTTCTCTAGAAGTAACTGAAGTTTTACGTATGGTTGTGTTACTATTGACTTCCTTGGCTCTAGTTTCAAATAAGACTTCTTCATTATGTACATTGGTTCTTCATCTTCTTCATCAAGAGAAGAGGCTTCATCATCAGTAGATTCATAAGCAAGTAGTGCAAATAATGTCTTTTCATCTTTACTGGATTGTTCTTCAAAAAGAGACTCAATGTCCTCATCATCTCTTATAGGCATCATAGTGTCAATGGAATGCAAGATCTTAATATCCTTTTTTGTCTTTTTAGGGCATATTTTTGCATAATGACTTGGTTGTCCACAAAAATAACATTTGTCTAACTTTCTAGTTTTAGAAGCACTTCGTTTGAAGAATCTTATTCTCTTTTTCTTCTTTCTGTCGAAAGGGTAAACTTGGAATGTCTTTCTTCTGAAATGTTTCTCTTTCTTTATGCTGCATTTACATTTTCCTGTCTTTGTATTTGATCTTTAAGTAAGGCCTTTTGTAAGCTTGTTTGAGTTAAGGTCCACCTTTTAGCATAGCTTTGAAAAAGTTATATGTTCACACAATTTTTCTAGCATCTCCAAAGCTAGTTTGTAGATTTATCCAGAGAGATTTTAGACATGTCTTTGTGAAGAGAATTAACTGTTCTTTGTAATTTTGGTTGTAACTCATCAGGAAGGGAGGCAATGGATACGTATCGAAGATTAACGTCATTGAATTCATTAATCATATAGTATTTTTTAGACTTTCTTTGGAAGTGCTTCTATAAATCATTCATGTTCATAGAGCAACACTTCATTTCAAATTACTCATGTTTGTTTTTATTGATCAATAAACTAGAAATCTCCAATGAATTCTTTGTGAATCATTCCTAACAAGGAATTGGCCTTTGGTAGTTGTATTACTAGTAGAGCTTTGGAACCATTCCCTTAATGTTCTTGTTATACCGGAGACAAGTTCTCAAGATCTCTTTAAGAGAAACATCTGGTCTGTAACATCCTGTCTCCATATTAAGAGTTAGAATTTAGATTTCAGTAATGGAGAAAATAACAATGTGAGAGTTAAAAAAAATTGCATTCCATGCTTAGCATAATGTCAACATACATGCATGTGAATTTGAATTTTTGCACACATGAAAATAATTGTACATGCACTCATTGACATTCTGGTTATATTGAATTGTAATGGGATATGTTGAGAATTGTGGTTATAGTGAATGATTTAGATGAAATGGAATAGAAGGACTAGAAATAAAAATTGAAGTGTTGGATTTTAGTGAATAGAAGTCATCTGAGAAGTTACTAGGAATGAATAGTTAAGGGAGTTAAATTTGATATGAAACTTCCATGAATAAAGTGTACTGATCTAGATGGATTTTGATAAAATTGTCTTCATGGAAGTTGTAGATCTTTCTTTTATATTTCCATTGATATAAAGTTTGCAATTTTTGGAGTTCGGGATCAAAAGTTATAGAGTTTAGAAGTTAAGTTTTGGTGAAGAAGAATTGCACTGTCGTGCTTGACTTTTGAATGAATATTTGAAGTGTATGCACGACGGTGACTTTGGAAGTTTAAAAAAATGAGATTCGTAGGGTTAAAATTGAATTTTTAAGTGAATGTCGCGATTGTGCACATGCACGATGGCAACTTTGGAGGTTCAAGGACATGCACAATCACGACTTTGAAGGTTGATAACTGGTGAATATTCGACAAGTTTTCTTGAATTGATTTTTGATTTTTATACCCGAGAGGAGTTGTAAAATGTTTGTGGATGTATATATATGTAGATAATCTATTCTGGTTTGAATATGTGGAAGTTTACGTAAGATGATGAAGAAATGCATGTACTCTATTCTAGGTAAAAGTTGACGTACTGTTCATGCATGTAATTGTGAAGTATTTTTAGAGATGGTTTTAAATGGTCTAAAATGAGTTTAATGATTTCATATGAGGATGCTGATGAGGTCATGAAATAGAGTTGACGAAACAATAAGTTTTTGATGAAATGAAATGTTTTGGAAAATGAAAACACAATAGAGAGAGAGAGCTTGAAGTTTCGGTTTTGATAGTTATTATTTTATGAACTTGTAGTTGATTGATTTTGAACTGAAAAGAAAAGGAGTTAAATGAAGTTAAAGAATAGATAAAAATGAAAGAATAAGCATTGGATGAAAATAAGAGAATTTGAAGATTTATAGTAGAGAGAGAGGAACTAAGATGAAATGATGATGAAGAGTGCTAGAAAATGTACAGATGCAGTGTTTTCACTGAACATGCATATGTATTTTTTCCATATCTTGGTCTATAGACATCAAAATGGGATGATTTTAAGTTCATATTAAATTAAAGACATATGGGTATGTTTTTCATGAATGAATCAAAATTGAATTCTGTCTCTAAGAATTTCAAAAATTAGCTCGAATTTGAGTTTGTAGATTCTGTCGTGGTTTGGAATAGTCTGTAGTGTTTTCAGCATAAATTGAAACATATTGAACCAAATTGCATGAAATTGGTTTCATTGGAAAGTTAAGACATAAAGGAACAATTGTTTAGAGGATGTTTGGCCTAAATCCTTCATTTTTGTGGTCAAAAAGCCTGTGTAAAATTGTTCTGAATGTCTACTTTTGGGAAGAGTCGGAAGAAGTTAAAAGAAAAGGGTTTGCACGATTGTGCTTGAGCATGATCATGAATCTTAAGGGTCACAAGGGATCTCACCATCATGCACAAGCACGAGTGTGACAATGGAGAAGCAATTTGAATTGCACGATCGTGTATAAGGAAGGTGCAGTGAATGTGGACTGATGTGAACATCCTTCACTGTTTTGGCTATAACTTCTTCTTCCAACCTCCAAATGACTTGGTTCTTGAACCATTAGAATCGTGAGACATTACTATACCTCTACACGAAAAATAATAACAATAGGAATTGAATTGAGGGATTTATAGTGAAAAATGTGGGATGGGTCGGACAGTGTATATTCTTCAATATTTTTGTCTTTATCTCTTACCCCCATGAATTATTCACACACCCATGACTTTTCTCACACCTATGATTTATTCTCATGGGCATGACTCCTGCACAGGTGTGACTTGCTTTACTCACACCTGTGAGTTAATTGCAAGAGTGAATGTTTAATTGTCTTGTCAAGCTACAGTGCTCTCTAATGGTTGCTGAACATTGTGCGGCCAAACCATCTTGCTTCATTCGATAATAACTTCTTCTTTATACCTTCAAATGATTTTATTCTTGAGCCATTGGATTCCTAAGATATTTTTTTACCTCTCCACAAAAATTGGTAGTATTCGGAATTGAGTGGAAAAAGATTGATTGAATGAAAGTGAGGGAATCTGTTGGAATAGTGAACTGGTGTTGTTTTACTACACACACTTCAGTATTTTGATTATATCTGGATCTGTAGGATTCCAAATGAGATGATTTTTTAATTTGAAATAAACTAGAGACATAGGTTTATAAATCATCTGAAGAAGTCAAATTTTGAACCAGTCTCTAAGATGTTTAAATTCTAGATGCTATTTTTGCATAGTGAATTGTTTTGGACAAGAGTAGTCTGAAAATATTTAAGGTATATCTTTCAAATCATTGAACCAAATTGAATGATTTTGGTATCAATAGAGAAATAAGACATAGGGGAATACGTTTATAAAAGAAAGTGTTACAAAATAACTTCAGTATTAAGGTCAGAAAGAACATGCAAAGTTAACCCGAAATGCTGGGTTTATGGAAAAATCTAAAATTGATTTAATGGGTTATCACTTGTGATTACAGTGGTATCATTGAGTTTTAAACTTAAGTATAAATTATACTTAAGTACGTATTGATGAAGGGAAGTGGATAAGTGGATAAGAAATGGATAGGTGTCAAAGCTATAAAGTTAAGATTTTTATTACCCTTGAAAGACAAGCTACTGTACTTGTCTTTATCTTTCTCAAAACTTCTTTCTCTAGAGTTCCTCCATCACAGAGTTTTTCATCAAATTTTCAGCAAAGTTAAATCTTTCTTTTCTCTATTTGTCATCACTTCCACTTTGATATTTCTTTCTTCTATCCCAAGAAAAACCGAACCTCCCTGTCAACTTTGAAGTTGATGTACGTGGGTGCATGAGGGAATAGGGTTATGTAATTTGGCAGATATTGGAGCTTCAAACAAGTAAGCTTGTTATGATTATGTATTTTTGTATGAAATGAAACATGCATCGTTAGTTCATTGCTAAATGGTTAAGAACAGTGATATTCTTATTTTCTGAAAATGAGTGAGGAGATTCAGTGTGTTGTACATGGTGATTTTCTTTCGATTTGATGATTGAGATGTTATGGGATAGTGTTAAACTAGTTTTTGGAGTTGAAAGATCAATGAAAATGTGTATGTGATGAGAATAGAAAAATTGGGAAACATGAATATGTAATGCTTTGTTATGTTGATGTTTTTACTGTTTATATATATGTATATATGTTTATTTACGTAGGTTTTAGAGTGATTTTAGAGATGATTAAAAATGAATTTAGAGTTAAGAGATAGGTGTATGGTAATGTCTGGAAATGTGAAAGAATGATTAAAGTGATAGTTAGAGGAATAAATGAAGAAAATACAAAAGTTAGAAATACAGAAAAATTGAAAGTGAAGAAGTGTAGAAAATGTGACGAAATGCATGAGTGTTCTGATTTTTGGATGATAATGAAAAATGATAGGTTTTTAATTTTGTTGTGATTTGTGAGCTGAAATGAAATAGGAATGAAAAGGAAATATTGAGATTTAAGCAGAAAGTTGATTGTAATGTATATATGATATGTGCTTAATTATTGATATTTTTAATTATTTTCACTTAGCGATTATTGCCATAAAAATGTTTAAAATACTCACTTTAATTTATATTTGATTTTAGGTACAATTCGGGAGCAAAGTAATTAAAGTGAGTCAAAAGTACCCAATTTGAGATATTTTCTAAAGATTAATTCTTGCTTGTCTTCATAGAGTGAGACAAAGAAAATTAAAAGAAAAAAATAAAGACATGAAGAAAAGAGCATAAAGGAGAAGCAGCAGCTGTGCGTTTTGAAGTAAAACGCACACAGAGAAGGAACGCAGCATTTTTGGAGAGGATCAAAACGGTAGCGTCTAGGGAAAGCAGGCGTGAGAAGCGTGAAGGAATTAAAGAGGTTGCAATTTAATTGTCACAGGAGGCATGTTCCACGTTGCAAGCAACAGCTGAGGAGTGTGCGGCGCAGGAAAATGAATCAGCTACAGTGGAGATCACGCTAGAGAGACAAGAGGATGTTGTGCGTTTAGACAAGAGGAGGTTGTGCGTTTTATTAAAAACGCACAGTAAAAGGAGCAACAGAACAAAAACGATGCAGCATAGAGTAGGTGTGTGGGCAGAAATAAATACAAGAAGGCAACAGGAGACTAACATGGAGGGTGTGCGCAGTAGTGGCGCTGACGTTTCAAGCTACAGAGGAGTAACAAAGGTTTTAAGTTACCTTTAATGGTCCCATCAACGTATAGTAAAGAAGGAATAAAAACAAGACGCCGAGAGCAACACGCAAGCAAGCAAGGAGCTACAGTAGACACACAGAAATAAATCAACACAAGGAGATCAGCAACTGCGGTTTGTTTCATTGAAAAACTCCAATGCTTATTTGTCAAATCAATGAACAGTATAATCGTTAGGAGCTTGCAATAGTGGGCAGAAGTTAAGGAGTTTTTGGCTAGGGATTGGAATGAGGGTTAGAGCTATTTGTCAGAAAGTACCTATGAAGGACTAAACGTCTCGACGCCAGTTCGGAGGTAATATCGACGCCGACGACCCGGGTTAAGTGGTTTTATTATTGTTGTTGTTTCTTTCTCTCATTAGGAATTGATTGTGTTATCCTATTTTAATCGATTTGGGTTTTGTGTATGGATAATCGGATTTTTATTATTATTCAGTTATTTGTGTATGAACCCATCGGGTATTGTGAATTGATGATTTTAATGCGTTCATTGAATCGTTAATTTCAAACCCATTGCTAGAATTTCGATATAAT
>JANKYF010000008.1:42010486-42021243 GCA_029829435.1 Erythroxylum hondense
TTTTGAATGATGTAATAAAGATGAAATACTCGTTTGAGTTTCTTTGTGTTTAATTGAGTGAAATTCAATATGTGAATGACTAAGATTAGTATGAGTTTAAGGATAAGTTTCCAAAGAGGGAAACTATTTGATTGATATTAAATAAGATGGGTTAATTGATGAAATAAATGAACAAAAAGAGAAAAACAAAATTTATACCGATTCGTATAGGTCAAGTATAAGGTATCCAACGAAACGTTTCCTTAAGATACTTATTCCCAGATGTCGGACACTTGTATTGCTATTCGTTCTCTTTTCATTTGTATGTTTGGATTCCCAATAGTATTCGATCCTTTCGTATTGATCTATTTGTTTGGCATTCGTATTTGATTCCATTCGATATTACATTTGTTTCTTTTCATTCTATTTGAATCTCGATTACGGTTGTTACGTTCCGTTTTGATTCGTTTTTCGAGTAGGGTCATGAGTGATATGTTTATATGCAGTTGGGTCTGGGATCCAACAATTATTCATCAATATAAGTAACAATTCAAGTTTACTCTAAGTAAACATGAAAGTCACTTTCCAATGTATATCATTACAATTCCTTAAATCCTAAGCCAAGTTCACTTAGACATTTTATCAAACACCTAATGTGCATGGCTTTCAAGTCATATTTTCAATGCTTTATCATGGTAATTAATCATGCTCCTATCTTGTTATATAACAAATACTTCCAATAAACAACACATTTCACCACTCCATTCAATCCAATTCCCTTCATTTAAGCCATATTCAGCATAATTATACAACTTATCGCATTCATCCATTCCTTATTCCATCATTTCATGCAAGCCTATCCAACATACTTCTTCTTCATTTTTCATCATCAATTCACATTATACATGTACAATTATCACCATAGAATTCACAAAAGGGAACATTTCATGTTTTATGCATATTCAAGCATGGAGAACAACATATCTTAACACCAAACTCAAAATCCTAATGTAGAGAGAGAGATGAGACAAAATTTACATAAACCTTCCTTCGGTGATATCTTCAAATACTTTGAGAATTTCTGAAATCTAATGATAGATTTGAGTTCCTTGACCCCAAATTAGCTTAGAACACCTTGATTTGGGTTGGAGAATCAAAACAAAGGGTAGGGTTTAGTGAATAGCCGAAATTTGGTCTTCTCCTCCACTCTTATGCTTTCTGCTCCTTTCTTTTAATTAAAACAATATGTTTTAAGTCTTTAGTAATGGGATGCACGGCCTTACATGGAGAAGGGTTTAGAATATTGACTTTTCTTTGATCAAAACATGGTGAAATTACCATTTTGCCCTTAGGTTATTTGGAATTATCATTTTACCCTCCAAACTTTTCCTAAATTTGCAATTAAGCCCAAAATTTGGGAATAACTAAAAATTTTATTTTTATTTTGGTCCTCAAACTTTTAAGAATAATAATTAAGTCCCTTATCTTTATAAAATTACATATTGATCCTCTAAGAATTGAAAATTTACGTTTAAGGCATTTGACTTTTAACAATTGGCAAATAAGCCCTTACGTACTTTAATCTTTCCAATTAAGCTTTCTAAGTGTTTAATAAGTCTATAAATCATGTCTAATCACCTTTAAGGCATTAGAACACATTTAACTCAACCATCATGGTCATATCCATCCAATGGACTAAGTTTTACACACTTAGAAGCTTATACGTGGGATATCTCTAAGATTGTGCATACCGATGAACTCTAAGTTCACGTAAGATTATATAACATTATAAATCACTAACATATATACCCAAAAGGATTTAAATACATCTTTGAACTCATATACAATCATGTATATATCAATATATATTAGTATCTTCAAGTATGGAACAATACAAAAGGGCTCAGAGAGTCCAGTGTTACACTTTATGCCCAACTCTTTGTTTTCACAAAAGATGGTGAAAAAGCCTTAAATTACAAGAATTAAACTAATCTACAACTCCCTGACAACAATGTCAAAGACTTCTTGAGCAAGTTTTATAGTTTACAAAACCCTTTATAAACGCAAGAACATAGGTCGTGCTTTGTAGTATTGAAGGGTGGATCTGCTAAAACATTAAACCTTAAATTGTAAACCCTAATCAAATTATGGAACTTGCAATCTCTCAATTTATAAATTACATAATTACATACAATTCTAATTAGTTCTAAAGCTCTCTAACAAACAGTCAAGTCTCGCATGAGATCTCTCTTTATGAAATTACGGACTAGATTGATTAAGTGGTCAATTAGATTGCCTAACTCCCATTAATCTGATCTAATCATTTTTATCTAGCTCACCCTCTTGGTTTGTTACCGAAACATGCAATTATATTAATCAATCACAACACCCAAAATAATAAACAAAAAAATAACTAAATCAACAACGACTCAAAGCAAAAATCTAGAAGGAGAGTTCAGAACATTATCTGTTGGGCCCGGGTCCCGAATCCCCATTCCCGAGGTGGCCCCTCGGGGGCGCCGGGTAGGGGCGCGCGAGGGAAGAATCGAAAGCGAGCAACAACTAAAGGAAAAGCGGCTAACACCCAATGGCTGCGCCGTGGGGAAAGACTAGCGCGCTGCGGCAAGCTCTCCAAACATTGGACCCGATCCCAACATCCATGCAAAATCATACAACACATATACACGTATACCATCTATGAATGAAACACCCCCATAAACTAAGGGACTTCATGCCATTACAAACCGAAGGAAATTCAAACAAGCATTTAGAACATAGCACAATACATATCACAGTTTAAATCCCAAAATACATGAGAATGCCCAATGATGATATGCTTAGAGGGCTAACCAAAAGTACTAACTTAATACAAAAGCTTCTAACTATCTTGGAGTGTCCGATGCCTTGCAAGGGTCAACGATCATCTCGTTCTGCACCTGAAGAGTGGGAGATAATAGGGTGAGCTGCGAAGCTCAGTGGCATATACATTTATAACCATTGGCAACGAGCCACACATTCAGGCATATACACGTATTTACAGCCATAAGCAATAAGCAAATCAACACTTATCAATCTAGAATCATCATGAGAATATGTCATGCTATGTTTGAGTTCACAATAAAGCAATTCATTATGCATCTTACCTATCAAATCAATATGCAATGCACACAAATGGCTCGAGAGTTCCGTAGAACAAAACGGATAAACCGAAGTTTAAACCGTGAATGATCGAGTCCGATTTCTCAGGATCTCGTGGCCTCAAGCGGGCAACCGGGAGAACGCTATATGTCGACTTGCACGTGACGAACGATCCGTTCCTCTCTCGCCCAGTTAAGCACATAATTATTCATTTCATGTTCATATCGTTTTATCAAAGCTTTCATACTTTTCATGCTTCTTTATCTTTCCATTCATGAAAAATACCATTATGTTTCACAGGCAATGCATGATCACAATTACAATGCATTTTCACAATTTCAATGTCATACATACATGCAAGCAAGCAGGACAATTTGCCCATACACACAATAACCATAAATATATTACCCACCTAATAGCGTTTGAGAATCCAAATCTCACTATTGTCCTTCCTCTTGCGATTGGATCAGGTAGGCTTGGTTTCCTAAAACAAACCAAATTCCCAATCAAACAACATTCAAAGGCAAATAATCAATAAGCTTCGAGAATCACCGAAATTCATTATTTTGGAAACTAGAGATTGCCGCGACGAAAACCACGGCGAAGGCCACGCCTGCCGCAGTGAACAGCCTGTGCGCGCCACGGTGTGCACTCATGCGTGCACCGCGGTGTTCACCCTTCTCGCACGCCGCGGTGTGCACGTTTATGTGCACGCGGAGTGTGCACATCTTCGTACGTCGCGGCGTGCACGTCGTGACGTGCAGATTGGAGAACGCCTCCCGAACCCGATCTTCCAAGTTTTTCATCCACAAATCCTTCCCATTTTGCAAATGCAACACATCTAAACCTTAGATCAAGTCCTATACTTCATTTCTAACTCATTCTAACCTTCAAATCAGACACAAAATCAACAACCCAAGGATTCTAACCATTTTTCCCGAAAACCTTCTAAACCATTGGTTCTTACTCCTACCAAGCTATTCTAGGGTCTAATCCATCTCAAACAAGAATAAAAGAGCTTGAACTTACCGGAGATTGCTTTAATCCTTTTGAAATCTGCAAGGATAGCAAAACCCAATTTTCTCTTCTTCTTTCACCCTTCCACGATGCTCTCCTCTTCTTCTTCTCTTTTCCTTTCCTTCTTTTCTTTCTAATTCCTTCACTTATTCCTTCACTTAAGCCTACATGAGATGGACAAAGACCAAAATATCCCTCCTAGCAAAGCCTTAATCTCTCCAACTTAAGTGATCTCCCAATAATACTCTTATACACTTTTATCCTTTAATTCTCATTTAAACCACATTATCCACTAATACTCCCAATTTAATCAAACTAAGACATAAACACACAATCAACATAATTCATGCTTAATAACATCAATTTGAAAATTTTGGGGTCCAACAGTACCTCAAATTCCTGATAATAAAAATCCTTTGTCACTTGAGACATATTCTTTCATATATAACCCTCAAGATCAATCTTCTCCTTGAACTTAGATGTCATGTTTCTTGAGAACAGTCTAAATGGAATCAATCTAATATAAAACAAATTTATATCATTTTTAAATTTAAACCTATAACCTAATTATAAACATATGGTGTTTCATGTATTTTTCACTTATAGATTGTTGGTAATTGTGTTGTAAGTTCTTCCATCAATTCCCTTAGCTCTAGGCAAGAGGCCGCCTCATTCATCCTCAACGTTTGCCCCGGATGTCTCTGTCGGTATAGTGATGGTGGATGGTGTAAAACTGTTGGATAGTGTAGCAGCATGTATAGAAGGTGATTCCTTATTTGCAAGTGTAGTAACTGAAGGTATAACATCTTATTATGCTATAGCTGTAGTGCAAGGTCCCAAAGTATACCATAGTTGAAATGTTACATGTTCATGAAAGTACATGTGTGATGGGTGTTAAAATTGAGCTATGATTTGAATGTGAATTGCATATGTCTAGAATTTTGGTCTAATGGATTATACTTTGTGATTTGGAATTAATAGTCACCATTAGAGAATTGAGGTATTAAAATGTACATTGGGACTAGGAAAACTGTCAAGTGGCAAGTTATGTTGGTACATGAAAAATTGGAATGACTAAGCTTATGAGTTAGTGACATTTGGCATAGCTAATGCATTGACATTTGGCAACATTGGTTGAGTGACAAGTGGCCTGATTGAATTGTGGCATTTGGCATCATTCATTAAATGAAAAATGACTTAATCGAAGTGTGACAATTAGTAGTTTAAATGCAGGGCATATGTGATACATGCAAAGGAGACATAAGCCTTATGGTGAGAGTGACACCTAGCATCAAATGAGTCCAGCTAGGGTAGAAGTGTTTCTAATGGTTAATCTTCTTGCTCAACCACCACAAAAACTATCCCTCTCCTTCAACCCTAAAATTTTGTTGCAAATCTGTGCATTATCACTCAAAATTCTTAGCCAAATATTGCATCAAGGAAGATGGATTTCTTAGTGCTAAGATCACTTTAATTTCACATTGATCTTGAAGTTGTGTATTGGTTGCTTGGAAGGGCTGGTATAGTTGGTTCTTTGGAGTGGAAAATTTGAAGTTAAGAAGGTAAGGGATTTCTAAACTTGATAGTATGTATTAGTACATGTTCTATGATGATTGGATTGGAATGGAATATGTGTTGAATTGATAATACAATGAGATCTGGAACATGATGCTTGTTTAATAGGTTTTTCTATAGATTTTGTTGCATGATAGTCAAAGGTTTGTGAGCTAATAAATGAGTGATTTTGAGTTAAAATTGGGTATGAAATTAATGAGGAGTTGGCATGTAATTGAGGTATAATTGAACCATGATCTAGGGATTGTCATGTTGTTGTTTTGGAATTTGGAAAGAAGATTTGGAATTCACAGGAAAATAGATAGGCCATGATCGTGGCACTCATCCCATGATCGTGGGCAAATCCATTAGCTTCTATCACAATTGTGGGGTACAGGTAAGGCCTTATCATGGTAATCTTTGTTTTATGTAATTGTTGAACCATAGTAGGATAATATACCTTACATTGGTATAATTGAAGTTAAGTAGGGTTGGTAATGAACCTAGTTTGAGATTAGATTAGTTGGTTAAAGATTGAATAGGTGTTATCAACTGATGTAATAACTTACAAAAGGTGTTATTTTGATATCAAAGTGTCTAATTTGGAACTTATAAGTTATTAAAGAAATGAAGTATACTTATGAATATAAATGTGATTTAAATGATATAAGTGATGTGTTAATTATGAATGTTTGTGAATTGAGAACTTAGGTGAGTTCTTGTAAAATGTAATTACTTAATTATCCATTGATGCATTATTGGAAATGCTTATGTTTATAAGGCATGTTGAGTTTGATCAAATGTGAATGAATATATTCAAGTTGAGTAAAATGGAATAAAGTCATATGTTTTTCAAAACATCTACTTCTATAATTTGACACTAAGGTGTCCCCTGATTATTGACACTACGGTGTCCCCTGATTAGTATCCCCTGATTTCGAGACATAGGTCCCTTCTATTTTTGAGATACCAATCATGTTATCTTCTGTTCTAGTCCTGTTACTTATTTCCGTGAAAAGGATTAGCAGGCTAACTTGTTTTGTATTTTGATACATGTTCAGTTTTGATATAAACAAGCTCTGATATGATATAAGATAAGCTCTTATTTGACACACAACATATTATGATCTTATTCAAGTCATATTTTGATCTGAAGAGTTATATCCTATTTTGATATTCAGTTCTAATACATGTACATTCTGTTTTGATATTTATGAGTTCTGTTTCGATGGAATAAAGTTCTATATTGTTGAATCATAATTTGTTCTGAGACATATAATGCTTAGATTGCTCTTTAATATAAATAATTAAAGATTGTTGTGATATGGTCTGATTCAATATATGTGAATGTTAAGCGATTATTAGAAACAATCGCCAGTTTATATCTTGTTTAGTTATTCCTTACTAAGTTTTATGCTTAGCACGGTGATTTTGCCTCCGTGTAGGTTTTGATAAGAAGGTTTAAAGTCTGGGACAAAGATAACTGCAGTGGCCAATGAAGGATGTGACATGTTTGGAAGTTGTTTTGTTTGAGTTTTTGAGTTGTAAATGTAACGAGACATATTGTATTTTGATGTAAATGGTTTATAATAACCTTAATACAGGTTGGCTTTTGAATTTATGGCATGTATTGTGATAAGCACAATATGTATGATATGTTATGTTTATAAAATAACATCTAATGATATGTAATGTATGTTTGGTTGAGTTTATGGAAATGCTTTGAATGTTTTAGTTCTGTTTTGCGTAGGTGTTACATTGTTTGGTATTAGAGCATGGTTTAGGCAATTTTGGTTTAACCAGCTTAACTATTGCTTGTACTTAGATATAAGAGTTGTGTTTGGCCTAATACGACTTATCCCGCATTTTGGTTTTATATTAAGTATGGAAAGATCTCATGAAGCCGTTGATGAGGTTGTGAAGAGTAATAATCTTGTGTGATCTCGTCCATCTATATTAGGACTCTTTGGGTTAATCAAGGTGAAGTTGAAATGCCACCAGTTCCACCTCCAGCTCAGGGGGAGGCTTTGGTTAAGTTGTCGCAAGACATGATGACATTATTACATCGTATGATCTCTCCCAAGGCTTCGATTGATCTGCTACGAAAGTATGGAGCTGAAGAATTTACCGGAACATCTTTAGAAGAATTTGAAAGAGCTAAATTTTAGTTAGAGAAGGTGAAAAGGGTGTTAGATGAATTTTTTGCTTACCAGATCAGATGGTGCATTGTGTTGTCTCTCTTTTTCAGGGAGGGCCCTACATATGGTGGAAGTTTTTTATGAGGAATCCTCAACTACTTGAGCCTCTGACTTAGGATTTCGTTTCTTAAAAGTTTAAAGCCAAGCATGTGATGGAATCCTATAGAAAGGAGAAATGGAAGCAATTTCTGAACCTGAAGCAGAAAAACTTGTCTGTTGTAGAGTATGAAAGAGAATTTAATCGACTCAGTAAGTATGCTCATAAACTTACACTTACTGAGGAGTTCTGGTGTCATCAAATTGAGGAGGGTTTACATGACTCACTAAAAAAGCATATGACGACATTCACTTTATTGTAACAAATGAGCTATCATCAACTGGTTCAAGCTGCCATTAAGATATAGAAGCAAGAGATGGTGAAGAGATAAAGGGTTTAACGAAGAGGTTTTGCTAGAGGAGTTTATTCCTCGGGTAAAAGAAGTCGTGAAGGTGCTTCCACTGCACCAGAATTCACTCAGAGACCTATAACTAGAGGAAGGTGACAAGACCTTCCCTCATCGACTACTTTTGGTAGGGGTTCCTCTGTGGGCCAAGGTTTAGTATTCTGGAGTGCCCTCAATGCTCCAAACACCATTGGGGTACATGTAAGAGGGATATGGATGCATATTTTCAATGTGGTAGCACTGTGCATTTGATAGCCAATTGTCCTATGAGACAACCTCAGACATCACAAGCTAGTAGAGAGGTTTCTCATGCATTTGCTAGAAATAGAGGACACAGTAGAGGTTGTGGAGGATCTAGTCAATTCAGGCCTAATATGAGTACTGTTTCAAAGATTGTTGATCAACCTGCAATACCTTTTGCTCCAGCTCGAGCTTATATTTTTCAATTGTGAGGATCAGGATGCACCTGAGGTTATTACTAGTACCGTTTCTCTCTTTAATTCTGAAATGCATGCGTTGATTAATCTTAGATTCACTCATTCCTATACCTACGTTGGAGAAATTTTTTGTTAAAGAGATGCTTGTAGATCAGTTAAACTATGACATTCATGTAACCAGTCCTCTAGGTAGTCGTGTGCTGGTTAATAAGGTTTATAGAAACTGTCCTGTTATGATCCAAGGAAGTGAGTATGTAGCGGATCTAATTAAATTGCCTTTCTATGAATTTGATTTGATTTTGGGTATGGATTGGTTATCCAAGCATTAGGCAGTGGTTGACTGTAGTACTAAGACAATTGTACTTAGGAAGCCTGATCAACCATAAATGATATTGTATGGTATCGACACTAGTTCTCTGGCTAGTGTTGTTGGGACCCGATCCGGGAACCGGATCCCAACCGAAAAGAGGAAACGGATATGAAGAACGAGGCGAATTCAAATTGGATAAATTGAATTCGATAACGACAAATAAAGCAAAAGCGGAAGCAAAGCGAATGCAAATTGAATACAGAATCGAAAGAAGCAAATCGGAACGGTTACAATCAAAGGCGAAACAGATACGGATCGAAGCCAAATCGAATAGCATAACAAATGTCCGACATCCATGAATACAATATAAAGACAACAACGATCGCGTTGGAAACCTAGACTATTCAAATCCGGTATAATTTTTTTTTCTCTTTCTTTCTTTTCTTTTCTTATAACCATCATATTCAAACTCATGCCAATCAATTACAAACAATACTATACATCAATTTAATGCATCCATAAGCATAATAAATGCACCAAACCTCCCATTCAATGTTTCTACCTACCATGTTTCATAAATTCATACTTAAAACATCATTTAAAACTTAATGAAAGAACTTACCTAATTAGCTTCCAACCTTCCAAGTCTTCAAAAGATCACCCACTCACTAACTTCCTCCACCATACACCCACGACATCATCAACTTGAAGGCTTAGGTTGAACTTTTATTTTGTGTGTTTAAAACCAAAGAAGAGCAAGCCATGGAGGAGGTAGAACAAAAAAGCAAGCAAAAAAAATCAAGAAGAAGAGAGGGAGGAGAGAGCTACGAATATGGAGAGAAAGATATGAAGAAAATGCTCATTTCCTTCTCAAGCTGAAAGTGGCGTGCAAGACAAGACCCAAAGGGTTAGGTGGCTTTTAATTAAATTAAAAGGCTTAATACATGGTTAAAATAAGTGACAAGTGTCACAAGTGTAAAGCATTAACTTGGTTCCTTTAATTTCGACTTGAATTTCTCCCCAAATTCCAATGGCTCAAATCAAGAAATTCTAAAATCATGTGTCGAAATTTTCGGTGCCATTGGACAGTAAGTTCCAGTACCGGAAACCAATCAGTCCGCCACTTGGCGATTTTTCCGGTCCGAAAATTTTCTCCGGAAAAGTCCAGAAAAATTCCTAAAATTTCCTTAAAATGTAAAACACATAAAAGCACAGTCCAATAAATTTTTCAAATACAATTTCCACATTATTCGCAATAAAATTCCATTTAGGCCCAATACCGGGAAATAATCATGAATGCATGTACAGCTATTGCATGTGCATAATTTCATTGTTCACCTGTACCAGTATGCACAACAATGTCAAAGCAGTCCTAATCACTCTTACTCCTAGCCAATTTACTATTTTACCCTTCCCGTCGGGGGTGGGATGTTACAGAATATATCTTACTTTCATCTATTCGGTTGCAAGTGTTCTATTCTGAATACAAAGGAGTTGTTGGATAAGTTCGATTCAAAGACCTATTCAGGAATTTTTTTAGGCTACTCATCATCATCTAAAGCATTTTGGGTATATAACCTTATCTCAAAGACAGTTGAGGAAATCATCCATGTCAAGTTTGATGATAGTTCCCAACCCCATAAGGAAGATGACATGGAGAGTGAAGGTCCTTCAAAGAACT
>JANKYF010000008.1:42024773-42039994 GCA_029829435.1 Erythroxylum hondense
GAATGTGTGGCTCGTTGCCAATGGCTATAAATGTATAAGCCACTGAGCTTCGCAGCTCACCCTATTACCTCCCACTCTACAGGTGTACAATGAGAAGATTGTTGATCCTTGTAAGACATCGAAATCTCCAAGATAGTTAGAAGCTTTTGTACTAAGTTAGTGATTTTGGTTAGCTTTCAAGCATAACAACATTGAGCATTCTTATGTATTTTGTTTTAAGCTTTGGTATGTATGGTGCTATGTTATTAAAGTTTGTTTGAACTCTTTAAATTGTAACGACATGAATAATTAAAGTTCCTTTGGTTTCTGAGTGTTTAATCTCTTGGTTAAATTCTTGGTTAAATAAATATGTATGTGTTTGTTTTGAAATGTGGTAAATGTTGGGAGCGGGTTTTGGAATTTGGGAGCTCACCGTGGCGAGCCAGTCATTCGCCGCGGCGCCTCCCTTGCGTGCTCGTCGCGGCGTGGATGTTGGTCCTTCACCGCGGCGCATCACATGGGTGTTCGCCGCGGCGAGCCCTTTGCTGCGTAACGTCCGCCGTGGTGAGGATTCTATCTTCGCGGTGAACCCGCCTGTTCTCGTTGCTGATCCTTTGAATTTGTTGTTTTCAACCCTTTCCCCGCGCGATCGTTACCCGGCGACCCCGGGCGGTCACCTCGGGATGGGAAACGGGACCCGAGCCCAACACTAATACCCAAATGTTATGATCAGAATTAATATTAACCTTAATGACAAATAACATATCAGAAGTAGACGGTGGGAATCTAATGCCTTCTTTTGCTTCGACGTCTCCAGATAGGCTTTTCAGTTCCTCTTCCAACGTCCTTCTTTGTTGCAATGGAAACAAATCTCCTTTGATGTAGTCTTCTTTACCGTCTTTGTGGCTACACCTTTCACTGCCTTCTTGTACTTCTTCTTCTTTTGGTTCTTCTTATGAGAACTAGAAGTAGAGTCCACCAGCATCACAGACTTACAGTCTTTCTTGATAGTTTGCTCAGTTATTTTAAGCAGATTAATTAGCTCAAGTGTTGAGGTGGATATTTGATTCATCCGATAGTTAAGTACAAACTGTGAATAACTATTGGTCAAACTAGTTAGAATTAAGTCTATACTTAATTCATAATCCATTATAAAACCTAAACTTGCTAACTTCTCAATGTATCTATACATCTTTAGCGCATACTACACTAGAGATGATCCCTTAGCCATCATAGAGCAAAAAACCAACCTTAAGGTCTTGAACCTTTCAAATGGAGCTTGCTCATCAAACAGTTCTCTTAAATGGTAGACTATGGTATGAGAATCCATAGCCTCATGGTACTTTTGCATCTCTGGTTACATACAGGCTAGCATAATACACCTAGCCAACTCACTATCATCCAGTAGCTTCTTATAAGCTTTCTAATCCTCATCAGATGCATTGGCAACAGGGGGATCTGGAAGTGGTTTATCTAGGACATATCTTAGTTTTTTAGATTTGATAACAATTCTCAAATTCTATAGCCAGTATAAGAAATTAGGTCCCGCGAGTTTGTTGGAGTCTAGTAGGGAGTGTAGGTTCACACTAGATGAAGACATTGTGGTGATTCAATAACCTAAAAGAATAAGAGAGAAAATTAAAATGTACATAAATGCATATCAATAAGGACCTTAAACATATGCATTGAGGGTCCCACTATTTTATCCAAATCTATAGCCCTAACTACGAATCTCAGAAAAATTATAGTTTTCCTAATGGGTTGATGTTGGATATCAACTAAGAATGAACTTGAGCTTGCCCAATAAGCCACCTTAGGTCAATTAGTAGGTAACATTTATACCAATTGTATTCAGTTATGCAACTATCAACTTGTGCCATCATTTGTTGATTTAGCACACTCATTGGGTTATCAACTTTTAATTTGTATATTTCCGATGTATACTACCTAACTTCATCTTTATCAATGTTGACCTTGGGTTTGCCCAACAAATCAACACTTTCAATTAGGACCAACCCATCAATCCAAAAATCTAATTTCTATAGTTTGAACATATTTATGTAAGGCGGGCTTAGGTTTGCCCAACAACCCAACTCTAAAAGAACTATAGTTCTTACCATAATAATGGAAGGCGTAAATCCTGATATTTTGGTTGAGGGATTTGTTCTTTTGTCTCATCATTAACAAGATGGTATTTATGTATATATATCTCAGATATATATTCAGATTATGGAAAACTCAATTAAATTAAGCCTTTGTCCATAACCACCCTTAAAATGAATCTAATGCAAGTATCACACAAAGGAGGTTTAATTTAGGTTATGATTTGACTATGCATCTAAAGTTTGTGATTTGATTCAACTCTTGAACTAAATTAGGTACTAGGTACTACTGTTAGTCTCAGCTAATTCGAATTAGGAATATGAATCAATTAGAAACCCTAAAATTCAAGTATTTTGATGTTCAAATTAAACACTTTAACTCTCGTACATATATCTTTTTTTAGTCACACTAGAAATGCAATGCTCTACTTAGATTAATTCTAAATTAATCCCTAGGATTTCCAAAGTTTCCAAACATCAATTAGTCATCTAAAATACCCCTAGGTGATCTCAAATTTATTACGACAATTTCGGCACAATCCAAAATTATCTTGATAGCTAACATAAATTAGTTAATCCACTAGACATTAAAAAGACTAATTCGATGTCTGGAAGTTTTTCGAAACCCTAATTTTGAACATACACACTTAGCATGATACTAGCATCAAAATAATACATTTTTATCTCATAAAAATATTTTAAGGTCTTATAACCAAAAAAAAAACATACATTTAAGCCATTAAACAAGTCAACACTATCAACTTTCATAAGTTGACCTATGTTGACTTTGACTTGATTTATTATTCGAATCAAATTCAATTAAATATGGAAAAATCCCAAATTCTTACACACATTCTAAACGCATCTAATAGAAATTCCAGAAACTAATTCATAAGAATATTTATTAATTTAGTGAAATTAGCCAGCACATCACATGTGTATGACACTTGTCATATTACTTCTAACACTAGTCATAGTCTATATCATACATGTATAAGATAATCACTTTAACAACAATTGTCATGCATCTCATACATGTGGAAACATCTTATCTTGCATGTTCATGTAGAAAAATCATAAAAACAATTTTATAAAAATTAATCAGGAATTAACAAGCATACAAGTTCATCAGATTTCTAGAATTTCCCAGAAATTCATCCATGCATCGATTTGAATGTAAATTCGTAATAAAATAGCAATTCACGTTCAATCAAAATTTCCTTTGACAGAAACATAGAATAACACCTTATAAACATTTACGTGACATAAAATCAAAAAAATTTATAGAATTATTACGAAATTTTCAAAGTCATCACATGCATTTAGTTTTTCAAAAATTCCCAAAAACCAACATACGAATAATCTGGATATTAATTCGAAATAAAATAGTAAATGACATTCAATTACATTTTCATTGGACAAAAATATATAATAACACCTTATAAACATTTCTGTGAAAGAAAATCAGATAAAAATTTTATAGAATTTATACAAATTTCTCCAAATCAACATGCATGTCAGTCACAACCCAACAAATAGTTTACACATGTTCAACACATCATCTAATACATGCATAGCGTTGCTCTGATACCACTGTTGGGGGGAGACATTGATTCATGCATCACATGCATGACTAAGCAGCAGAAGTGTCAAAATCTAAATTCTGACCCCCATGACATCCGAAAAGGCCAAAATCTCAAATGCATGCATAAACAAATTATATGAACATAAGATTTAGTAAATGTACCTTTTGATTCTCCAAATTTATTGATTCTTCTCCTTGTTTAGGTTATAGAAAACACCAAACCCTTCCTTGGTCACTCAAGAGCATGCAAAGATGAATAAGAAACAATGTGTAACAGTGGTTAGAGCACTGAGCTAGATGAGTTCAAGTAGATGCTATAATGGAGAGTTAGCTCAAGAATGGGTTATGTGTAATTAAATTCAAACAACAATTGCAAAAATTTCATGAACAAACCTCAAGATCACTTCTCTCTAACCCCAAAGCTTATCATATCAATAGAGTGTCGTTTTGACCTCAAGACCTAATGTACATAAGTGAAGTTATGTATCATCTGTCATTCCTTCGGTCACGATCGTGACCTACTTAAATCCTTTCTGAGCCACGATCATGGCCTACTTAAAATAGCCATAGACACTTTGTTTTTCATCTGATCTTTTATAAGTGTGACCCTTAGGTTCCTGATTATTTTGGGAACTTGAATTAACTCTTAATTCAAGCAAATCGTAAAGGGTTTCATGATGCCAATTTATCAAAATATAAGTGGATTAACACACGAACTATTCGAAAGTTAATTATCCAACCTATGGACCTTTCCATAGACAATTATCATGCAATTCATCCCTTTACCATTCTAGACCTAACTTGGTGCTAAGTATTGGCTATATGTGTCAACTCCTACTAAACTGACTATGTCACATTTAGTTCAAGTGATGTTAATTCTTGTCCTGGGGATCTCATCACTCTATGTGTTATCGAAGACTCTCTTCATGACACATTTTTTCTAGTTAGAGACTTCTATGTAATGACCCCGATAAGAGGTCATACATATCAGCTCCTTCTATTAGGAGTTATAAATTCGTTATTAGCCGCCTAATTACCTTCGAATACTAATAGCTGTACCCAATTACTACCCTATGAGCGACTTCGTCTTGAGGCAAAAAGGAATGATGTCAAAACACAAGATCAGTATCCAAAATATCCTTGAGTACCTCAAGTCTAAGGATATTTGTACCATTGCTATGATGAGATTAATCATTGACATTTGATAGATAATCCATATGATAATCTTATAGTGGGTCATCCGATAGACTTACTACTCTCAGTAAGCATCTACATGTTATCTCTAAACATCTCATGCTTATAGTTTGTGGGATCTACTGCTTGATTAAATCAAGTAGTATAACATGTGCTAGTTTATATGAATTAATAATGTCCTATCTTATTAATCCTATGACTAGGGATAATTTAGATACTAATATAATTGCACATGATAGAAATCTCATTATCATGATTTCCTTCATGCTATGATTTGTATCATGGACTTCATTAATTCAGTTTAAGATCGAAATCAATTCATAAATAAACGAACATCAAATTAATGAAAATTTTCATTTCGTTTTAGAAATTAAAATAAAGTTTATACAAAAGTGCTAAAGGTGATTGCCTTTAAAGCACTACTTTAACATTGGTGACATTAAGTAATTTCTAGATTCAATCCGAAAATTCTTTGAGCAACTAGAAAGGTTGCCAAATAGTTTCAAAATATGATGAAAAGCTCCAAAATTAGGATTGGAGTCTATAGGAACTGAAATAGGTCAAAACGGAGGTTGTTTGAATATAATTCGGGTAGTTTAAAATTATAGGACTAAAATGCCCTTTTTGGAAAATAATAGGTATTGTGGATTTTAAACTCATTTGAAATCTTTTAAAACATCCAACCAATAAGCATTGACCCTAATTAGAGTATTTCATGGTCAATTTGAAAATAATATGGTTGTTGAATGTTTTAGGCATTTAATTTGGTTAGTTAGTCAATTAAATGCATTGAAGGGCAATTTGGTCTTTTTGTACTCATTAATGGCAATTTGGTCTTTTTACATGATATTAGTGGATTGATGAGTCATTAGAGATGACCAATGAGATAATGAAATGTGTGTGATGAGTAAAAACGTGAGAGTGATGAGAGATTAACCATGAGACCAAAAAGAAAGGGAAAAGAAGAGAAACCAAAAGTGAACATCAACCAAGTAGAGAGGAAGAAGAGTATACTCATTTTTTTTAGAATTTTATGATGATTTGTAGGAATCTTGAAGTATTCATCAAATATCCAAACTATTGGAGGAAAAAGTGGTAAGTTTCCTAGCTTAAATTTCTAATTTTTATGGGTTTTCTTGAGTGAGATGGATGTGTTTATGATCAGTGTTGTGTTGGTATTACTTTGATGTTTCTTTGTATGAAATTAGTTGAATATGACAAGAGAAAAAAGTGTAGTGGAATTATGTCTTAGGTTAATTTGAACCAGTCACATTGTTTTGACCATAACTCGTACTACAGACCTCCAAATTGTTCAATTCAAATTGGAGATAAAACTTAAGAAATAAAAATAAAATTCTCTAGAAGAAACCTATACCTAATTCGAGATGAATAATATTGGAAATTAGGATTGAAAATGGTAACCTAATAGTGCCCCTTTCTTGAAGTAGCTTGTGATATTTGGTACATGTTTCATGATTTAGAAGTTGAAATGACATGATTTTTTATGATAGGGAACAAATATCTAGAAGACCTTAAAACCTAATTCAAACGTTTGCTATGTGAAAATTAAGGAACAAGTGGAGATACGTATTCTGTATATATAACTGTGACTCATCATGCACAATTGTGATATGGTGAATTAAATTAGGTGAGATTGTGTTTTGAAGAAATTGGTAAGTTAGAATGGGTAAAATATGGTATTTAAGTGATTTTTGAAGTTAGATTTGACAACAGAGAACAATAAGTTAGCTTACAGAAGTAAGCAAAAATGTGATTATCATACATATTATGCGATTAAATGTTAATATCAAATTTGACTAAACTAAATTATAATCTTAATAACTTATTTTTTAATTTGGAAACAAATGCCTTAGAGAAATGCACTTTGTGTAAGTAAAGGCGAGGCACCGAATGCATAAGTGTGCTTGGCGATAAGTTTGCGAAGTTGTGAGTGTATTTTATTTGTTTCAATTGAATAACTTCTTTATAAAAGAATGATGACATGTGAGTATATTTTAATTGATTTATATGACTTAATTCTTTGCAAAGGAATTGATGATACGTGAGTGTTCTTTAAATTGATTCTATGCAAATGGTTTCTATTTGTGGAGAATAGCAAGTTGTGAGTTTACTTTAAATTGAGTTTATGCAAATAATTTTCATTTAATTATGAAATGAATATTTATGTTGAGTATTATGCAAATGATATTTTACAAGTGAATATTGCTAGCATAGGTGTATACTTTGGCAATATATGAGTTCTAATTTGAAATTTAAATATTATATGATTGGGAGTTACATTGAAATAATTCAATTATGAATCCTCCCATACTTGATTTAGAAAATAAGATGAGTCGTAAATGTAAAAGTTTCTTTCTTGGTACAACACTAGGCTTTATACATGTTATTATACTAGTATATTTATGGCAATTAACCTATTACGGGTAAGCAATGTAGAACTAGCTTCGTAAATAGTGGTTAACCAGTCACAAGTAAGCGATGTAGAACTAGCTCCGTGACTTGTTACGCGTAAGCGATTCAGAACCAGCTCCATAAATGGTGGTTAACCAATCGCAGGTAAGCAATGCAAAACTAGCTTTATGACTTTAGGCCTAGTATACCTTATGGTAAAGAAACTAGTGGTAGGCCATGTTATGTAACAAAAGTCATGTAATAATAATGCCACCACTATTTATTTTTAAAAATGATTTGAGAGGTACCATATAGTACCAATTCTAGTGGTTAGCTTATTTTCAGTATAAAAGTTTTCAAAAAACTTATTGCCACCACTGTTTATTGTTTAAAAAGGAAAATGGAAAATGGAAACTTATATATTATGAGTTTACTATCGAAAAACTATTTGGAATAGTATTTTAGAAAATATGGAATTGTGTTTTATGAAATGTTATGTTATTACCGTATTTGATGACATACAAATAAATTGTTATGGCAAATGCATCACAATGAGCTTTATGATTGTATGGGAATATTGCAGTCATGTTATTATGAAAAGTTTAATTTTTTGTAAACTGCTTACACTCATTGAGCTCATTCAGCTTACCTTTATTTTTATGTTTTTAAACAAACCACCCCAGGAATTCATACAGGTGCTGCAGTAATTGTGATTCTGCCACAAGATTAGTTATATCATTGGGTGTTGTTGTGCTTATATCATTTTCATATGTACATTTGTGTAAAGAATTGATGTTTATAAAGGCCCTTAAATGAAATGCATGAACATGTGTTAGCTTTTTGAAGTTTATTATAGTGATTGTTGAGAATTAGTTGTTTAGGATTGCTTGTGAGTAAACTTAAAGTCCAAAATTTGTAGTTGAGAAGTTAGTGTGAATATAGAAGTGTTTTGAAAATTTGTAGGACTTTTGAACATTTTAAGAATGTGAAAATGCAGTCGTTGACTACTGAAATTTTTAATAAAATATTTTTTAATTCCCACTATTCTCCACGCTTTAACTTTTAAAATATTAAAGGTTTTTAACAGTTAAACGGCTTGGCTTTGGGAAAACCCTTTGATTGAGTTAGATGTCAATTAGAGGGCTATCGTGGGGTCACCAGCAGGGCTCCACTCAGGTTCTAGAAGAGGAACTCTAGGATGGGTCTTTTCACCACGTTGTTCAATAATCGATCAATAATTAATTTAACTAAAACTCAAGTCATAGTTTAATTATCTATATAATTTAAGTAATCACTAATTAAGTGATTGATTAATTGATTACCCCTTCCTTACATAATGCAATCACCTATAATTTATTGCTATATTATTTTATTAATGTGTATACTTATAAACAAGCACATCAAAATTTATTCAACTATTAAAAGGAAAATTCTTAGTGTATTTGATGAATTTGATCGACAAATTTTTTGGTAATGGTAAATGTTGTTATAGCAAAGTAGTGTTTCTACACTAGCACAAGTAAACCAATGTGAATAAGTAAGTTAGGTCTTACAAGAAAGGCAAAACTTACAAATAAGTGGTTACTTGTTGGAATGTCCAATCCCTTCTCCATTTTCTCTGCATAAGTTGCAAAAGAGAGGATGTAAAAAAAAGGCTTCTCTCTCCCACACTTGATCTGCCAAGAATATTGAGTTCTTCCTGATGTTATTATTTCTTTAAGCCACCATTGACAAGTCTTGGGATTTGGGGTGTGAATTAGAGTGAGTAACTTTGGCAGCTACTCACAACATCGAGAAAGGGCAAATTCGAGTTACTTGGAGCCATTAGAGCACAAGGTGGAATTGTAAAGCAAGCATAAGGACAAAGGGACTTGTCAAAATAGAAGAGGAAAGGTCTCACCACACCTTCTAACATTGGAATCAAAGCGTGTATAGCTTGCTTTCATCCTTAAAATTGTGCCAAATGAGAATAATATGCCATATATTCTTAAATTTGTTCATACATGTGTAACATGACCATTAATGGAAAATTTTCGTGTGATTTGTTTTAGCTTCAAATTTTGGTATGGATATGTTCCGCATAATTTCAGAAAATTGTCTAAAATTTGGTTAAAAATGGATTTGAAATGAGTGAGATATCGTATGATGAATTTCTAGAAAAATCTGAGTTTAAAAATGAGTTTTACGAAAGTTGAGGCCCTTTTTTTCAACCTGTTACGATATTGTTTTGCGAAAGATATGTATATGGATGTCTTCTTTGTCACATTATCTTTCCAAAGGTATATCATATTCTAAAATAAAAGTTAAAATGAGTGAGAAACAATAGCCCGAAGTGTGCATCTTGGCCATGAAAGATTGAAATTCTAGAAAATTTGGGTTTAATATGAATATGTTCATCCACAACATGTGTTTCCTAAAATTTTAGGCCCATGTTTTGAACTTTTAAAATAATGTTTTGTATGAGATATGTATATGGATATGTTCCTTGTCACATTATCTTTCCAACCATATATCATATGCTCAAATTGGAGTTAAAAAGAGTGAGAAACAATAGTCCAAAGTAGGTATATTGGCTATGAAAGACTGAAATTTCTAGAAAATTTGGGTTTTCTGAAGCCACACAGCCGCATCTCACACGCTTCCTAGGGGCACGTGGGGTGCATAAGGCCACCACAGAGGGTCGTTTATAAAAATTTTCAAAATTTTGAGTTATTTGTTAGCCTAATTTGAGATTTTGCTTAATTACATAAGTGAGATATTTTTTTTGGCTATTAACTTGGGTTTT
The DNA here is from genome assembly GCA_029829435.1 of Erythroxylum hondense. Lineage (NCBI taxonomy): Eukaryota > Viridiplantae > Streptophyta > Magnoliopsida > Malpighiales > Erythroxylaceae > Erythroxylum > Erythroxylum hondense. The sequence goes on from JANKYF010000008.1 coordinate 42,034,831, forward strand.
CATGCTCTATAATTGTGTATTATATTCATGAATTTATGATGCATTTCATATATGTTGTGAGTTGTATTTTATTATTTATTTATTTTATGTGTTAAATGATTATTATTTACATTAGGAATAAATTGGTTAATTATCTATCTATATGACTAATTGTTAATTAATGCCAATAGACATAAGTTAAATAAAGATGCATTGATATTTTGAATTAGTGCCTGTGTTGTGTGATGTATGTTTTCCAAAATAATTTTATATACAAGGAAGACGTGTGACATCCCCATTTAATATTTGTTATTAGAATGATGTAATAGAATTTGCATTGTAATTATTAATGTTCTATAACTTTAATATTGAGGCTTTGTAAGGGGATGGATTTTCACACTAATTCTAAGTATATAATTTTATTTTGGACATTAGGCACCAAAATGTCAGTGAAGTCTTAGTGTGAGACTCACTAATGCATGCATGATAGGTTGATGTTATATTTAGTGGATGTGTTACCCATAATTTAATTAATATTAATCATTGGGCTAAATACAATTAGGCGCATAATGCTACTTATATTATCAGTGATGATTACTAGCAAGTTTGCAAAATTTTCAATTTGATAATGTAAGTAGGAGTTGAGCTAACTAATTGAGATTAGCATAAAAAGGTATATGTCTTAATTAAACCTGTGCAATGATGTAGTGAAATGGCAACCAAGAGTTCAATAATTGAGATAACTGAGGGAGAGAAACTACATGGTAAAAACTATGAGATATGGCATAGGAAGGTTCAGTACCTTCTTAATGGGCATGAGTTACTCAACCATCTAACCGCCAAAATGAGCCCATTTGAGGCTAGGAATTCGACCCAACATCACTGTGACTATGAGGCTTATGCCCTTTGGTAAAAGAAGGATAGAAGTGCACACTTTACATTGCTAGCTTGCATGCACGATGACTTTATTGGGGAGTTTGAGAACTACCCAACTGCCATGGAGATGATTTTTTTTTTGTTGATGAGCATTGAGTATCTTCTGACTTACTTTTTCTAATTGAATTGATTGATTTCTAGGTGCACAACTAGGGATTGATTAGTTTAATAGCTAGATTAATAAAATATGACATTCAGTTTTGTTAATCACAAGTAGCAATTAGGATTATCCTCTTTACATTAGAGTTGGAAATTATAAGAATATACTAATCATGATTAATTGCATATCGTACATGTGTTATCTTGTTAATTGATTTCTTAGTTCTTAAAGCTAATATTCAATTGAAGCTACGATCATATCTAGGTTGTTGATTGATAAGAATGCTTAAAATACGTATTTCTAGTCATTTACACTTAAGAGAAAACATTCCCTAATGAATGTTTATTAATCAACTGAAATTTTATATTGAGGATCCATTTTAGTGTGATAACATCAGTGACCCAAAACTAAGGTTTTGCTATTAAATTTTCAGATCCAATTACTTTTGCTAATTTAAGATTTTTGTTATTTCTACATTCTTATTTTTTTCGTGAATTACAAAACCCTCCCCTTGGTTACTTTGTTTTAGTTTTAAACTCATTAACCTTTACTATTAAAATTCCTCGTGGGAACGATACCTACTTTCTACTACTACATTAATTTGTATTAACAGAAGTTGGTTTCTTTTTTAATTTGGTTGTAGGCAACAACAGTACTAGTGCAAAAGGGTTTTACATACTCATAATGGAATTGAAATTCAAAGAAATAACCAAATGCAAAGTCTCTATCCCTAGTCTTTTCCTAAGAATTCCGAAAATACCGAGAGAAAACACTGCAGAAAATGAAAAATCTAACTATGGCTAACAAAAAGAATAGAAAAAAGAACTAAAAAACATAGAACTACTGCTAAAAATATGCAGAAAACTATCCTAAAACCAAAGCTGCGTGAACAGTAACTTTTCTCCCCTTTTATGCTTTTTCGATCCCTCTTCTTTATCTTTCCTTGATTTTTAGCAAATAATGTATCCCCAACGTTAGGTAGTCTAGCAAAGATTATGAAAAACTCATATTTGAATTTGAAAATAGATCTGCAGATTATTTTTGTCCTTGCACGTGCCCAAGCTCAGTCATTGAATTTATTGTCAAATTGGAATTTTTGGATTTTCTTTGTTTCTTTTGCATCTTTTTGATTGAATTCCATCTTTAGAGTGTTGAAAATCACTTAAGAATAATTAATAGACAATTCCATTAATTTTGGATAATAATGTCCACACATTAATGAGAATTAAATAAAAAATAAACACAAAATGACAACTTAACCTGCGCCTAAAATATAGAGGGACAACAGCCACAAGGCTTCGTGCCTTAAGGCTTAGGTTCAATCAATACATGATGGATCCTAAGCATGAGATGACTGAACATCTTAGGGTGGTGTCCTACACGATTAGAGAAATGAAGGCAATAGGTTATAATCTCATTGTTGGACCCCGCTTCTAGAGTCCAATATTTAGAGTCATAAAACGTGTGTTTATGCTTGTTACCATGTATAGTTATTCTAATTAACCCTCATTAGTCATCCTCGGTTTATCTTCATTCTCTGATACCATAAGTGTCGAGCCCTATTTTTTGAATTATTCTATTGAAGCAAATATTCTATGCTCAACTTTCATCCAGATATTGAAAGTCTTAGGAACTGAATTAAAATTCTATTCCTCTAGATAATTAGAAACTACAAACTACATGTCTCTAGTTTTTTTAGAAACAAAAATAATCTCATCACATTTCTTCAGCTTCAGAACAGATTTTGGGAAATGTCAAACTGGAATCACAATTTGACTTCTTCAGAAAATTGGTTTCCCATGGTCTTAAGTTTCTAATGAATACCCAAATTTCATCTAGAAATTGAACATCTTATAGACTGAATCATAATTCAACTTCTTCATATAATTTGTAAACCTATGTCTCTAGTTTACTTCACATTGAAAATCATCTCAATTGGAACCCTACAGATCCAGATATATTCAACATGTCGAAGCATGTTTAGTAAAATAACACCAGTTCATACTATTCCAACAAATTCCCTCAATTTTCATCGATCAAACCTTTTTCCAATCAATTTGGAGTGCTTCCAATTTTTTTAAAGAGATAGCACAATGTGTCATGAATCTATTGTCTCAAGGATCACTTCGTTTAGAGGACAGATAATAAAGATTAGGCTAAAGGAATCAATTAAGGTTCCGTCCTCAATCATATTGAGCCTGTTTGGGACAAATGACATAACTTGCTCTAGAGATATCAAATCAAAGTCATTCTTAGAGGGTTACAAAGAGGACTTCGGTATCTACAACTTTCATGGAGACATAAAAGTGATATTTTGTCATCTAAAGGGTCAAAAATAGACTTGACGATACAAGATGAATAGTGACCAGAAGAAGGTTATGAACAGTACACGAAAGATATCTTGCAATTGGCATAACTTTCTCTACAACCATCAGATCAAAGTCATTCTTAAATAGGACTTCAAGATATACAATTTTCATGAAGACATCAAAGTGAGATTTTGTCATCTCAAGGGTCAGAATTAGACTAGACGATACAAGATGAACAGTGACTTGAAGAAGGTTAAGAACAGTACACAGAAGATATCTTGCAATTATCATAACTTTCTCTAGAGACATTGGATCAAGGTCATTATTAGAGGGTTCAAAAGAGGACTTCAAGATCTACAACTTTCATGAAGACCTTGAAGACAAATTCGATCATCTATAGGGTCAAAAATGGGACCAGACGATAGGATCAGAAGGAACCAAATGAAGGGTCAGATGAATTGGCAAAATTGTCATAACTTTCTCTACAGATATCAGATTAAGGTATTCTTTAGATGGTTCGAAAGAGGTATTCAAGATATACAACTTTCATGAGGACTTCAAAGACAGATTCTATAATATTCAGGGTCAAAAATGGGACCAGACTATAGGATCAGAAGGAACTAGATAAAGGGTCAGATAAATTGGGAAAATTGTCATAAATTTCTCTAGAGATATCGTATTAAGGTGTTCTTTGGATGGTTCAAAATAGGACTTCAAGATCTACAACTTTTATGAAGGCCTCAAAAATATATTCTATCATGTTTAGGGTAGAAAATGGAACCAGGCAATAGGATCACAAATGAATTCGAAAAATTGTCATAACTTTCTCTAAAGATATCATATTAAGGTGTTCTTTATATGGGTTGAAAGAGAACCTCAAGATCTACAACTTTCATAAAGACATCAAAGATAGATTTTATCATCTTTAGGGTTAAAAATGGGACTAGACGATAGGATCAGAAGGAACCAGATGAAAGGTTAGATGAATTAGGAAAATTATCATAAATTACTCTACAGATATCAGATTAAGGTGTTCTTCGGATGGTTTAAAAGAGGAATTCAAGATATACAACTTTTATGAAGGCCTTAAAGATAGATTCTATCATCTTCAGGGTCAAAAATGGGACCATACGATAGGATTAGAAGGAACTAGACGAAGGGTCAAACGAATTGGGAAAATTATCATAACCTTCTCTAGAGATATCAGATTAAGGTGTCCTTTAGACGGTTCAAAAAAGAACTTCAAGATATACAATTTTTATAAAGACCTTAAAGATATATTCTATTATCTTGATGGTCAAAATTGGATCAGACGATAGGATCAGATGAATAATGACTAGACGATATGACGTCATCACCAGACGATACGTTATCACTAGACGATATGGCGTCATCACCAGATGATATGTTATCACTAGACGATATGACTTCATCACCAGATGATACAAACTATGCTCTTAAGCATGTCCACTTATAAGGACCATAACTTTCATCTCCAATATCCAAAAATTTCATACTATATACTGTTGGAAAGTAAGAAAGATAAGCTACAACTTTCTATAAGACAACTTTGTCTAATTCCACCTAGATTAATCTAGATTTTCCCTTGAACTCAGAACAAGAATTTTTCCCTTATGGAAGACCTAAAATTTTGCACTGTGCAAACTTGGAATGTCCTTAGCATAACCATTCAGTTACCAAATTGACTTCATTAAACTCTCAAATCTCAACTCATCTATCTCATTACATTCAACTACATTTGGTCAGTCATAATTTCTATCTTTCTTTTCCATAACATCTCACTTATGTATATATATATATATATATATATATCCACAAT
>JANKYF010000008.1:42254005-42265908 GCA_029829435.1 Erythroxylum hondense
ACTCCATTAAAGCAATTTATTCACTAACAATTTCATTTAAACTTCAAATGCCATATTAGGCCATACCATAACATAAAGCTCAATAACAAAAGCATTTTTCGCCTATCTTAATCTCATCTAACTATTCACATTCAAAATTTTCTTTTTATTTATTAATTCTAATTTCCTCATTTTCATGTCACTTGACACTTCAAAATTTCAAGGAAAGTTCGGGGTCCAACAGTATTATAACTATTATTGTCCTGAAATATAAAGAATTGCTACTAACGCATAACCTTCAACTCATGGGCAGTGAAGAATTTGTATGGCACTTGAGGTAGAATCATAAAGTAGGATCAAGAATCCATTCATCTAAAACAACTAGTTGAAGATGCAACACCCTAGATATATCTAAGACAAGTATCAAGACTTAACCCAAGTACACACACACAAAGAGAATTCAATTTGGAGTATAAAAAAATGTAAAAGGAGACACTTACTAGGGGAGTATTAGGTAAACTGAACTAGATAAAAAAAAAAAAAGGAATCGTAGCAAATGACAATGAGAATAAATTGATGCTCTCCATTTTGGAACATATCTTGGATACTTTAGTGGGGAACACCTACGTGCACAACCATCTCTAGAGATTCCCAACTTTGCATCTCAATGGCTATATTAGATGATCTCAATGGGACAACCATCCTAAATTGATTTTAGTTTAGGCTATCTTGACCTATTGAACTTAACATTGTACTTTGAGTTAGAGGGTTGGTTATTGGGTTTCCTAAAAAGGGGGTCAACTTAATACAAGCATGTAATTTTTCATTTTATGTTAATACATATGTTTATTTTTTTTAGAAAAATAGTGATTAAATCCTTTATAACAATCATCATCATTATCATCAACAACCAATTAAAGTCCCACTGAGGCACGAGGTCTGGGGAGGTCTGATATTATGTAACCTTACCCCTACTTAGTAGAGAGGTCGACATTAATCTATTTTTAGACACAGGCCTCCCATTAAAACCTAGGAATATAAGCTTTTCCAAAAGGAATACCATGGTACATGACAATTAACCTAGACTCCACACTTGATCCCTACTTGATGACAACAAAGAACATGTTAGATGATTAAAGAAAGAGAAGTAACAGTGGTTATGGCGAGGTCATAAAGGATAGTGGTAATAGGGCTAAGACAATTAGGGTTAGGAGTGGGAGTGGAAATGCCACATACTAGACACCTATTTTTGGAGATAAATTTGGGATTTCTTGGATTTCATAACTAATATGATAATAAGAATGATGGTTAGAATAAAAAGGGCGACAAATGAGAGAAGGAAGAGATAACAACATCACCCTTTTAATGAGGCATAATAAATTGCAAAGTTTCGAAGTCCAAACGTTAAAAAAAAACAAATAACTTAGTTTTAAAAGCTTGATAATATTTAAAAGAAGCTTTAATTTACAAATCAAAAGATTCAGTTTAGTTGCTTACTTTAAGCATATAAGGATCGATTGACCTTAAATATATAATTTTATATATAGAGATTAATTAGGTTAAAAAGTCAAATTAAACCATAATGTTTTCATAAGAATTTAATTTGAACACAAACGTTTGAAACCATTTAAAAATAACTTCAATATTTTATAAATGTATAATTTGAATCCTACCTATTATTTTTTATTTTTTTGCAATTCCCATTATCAAATATATATCTTATACCACACGAGAATCTAGAGGGAGGGTTACAGGGACAACAAGAAACCATTTGTGATATGATAAAACATTTATCTATAATAGCTCAAAGATAGTCAAAGGGACAGCAAGAAACCATTTGTGATATGATAAAACATATATCTATAATAGCTCAAAGATAGTCAAAGATGATTATAGTTACTAACCTAGGTATGTTGGCCGAGATATAAACCTTTCAGCTCTCAACAGGCATAAACTCGTAAAGCCTGCCTTTTAGGGATCTAAGCTAACCAATCTTCCTCATATAACTTAAAATCCAAATAGGATTATAGGTTACTTTCTGATGTACAAGATCCTTATACAAAGGCAAGTGCAGAGCATAATCATATCTTTTTGTGATAGAAGTAAACTTATTAGAGATTCAAGATTTTAGGAAAGAAAGAGATATCTAGAGAGAAGCCATAGGGAAAACACAAAACTTTTATTTAATGTAAACTTTTCTTGAATACAATGGAAGAAGTTATTTGCTTTTATAAGTAAATGAGACAGAAAAAAGATAAACAATTTTAGATAAGAATAATGTCACATTGCACATTAAATGGATCATAATAAACTTACATTATAAAAGAAAAGGTCGTGACACCTGATCATAAAAAAAATAACTTTAAATATAAGGACCCATAAGGACACTAATGAAAGGACTCTTAATCATCAAATCCCTATTTGATAGGTTCTTACCATGATTGTTAATTTGATAAGGAATCTCCTCAACTCGTGTTGTCACTATCACTATCTCTTCTCCTCTATTTGTTAGGGGTCGCTTCTTCTGTCTTTAATTTAAAAAAAGTTACCCAAATCCTCTTCATCGATGATAGGAATATCATCATCTGGGTTTTCTGCATCCTAGAAGGCAAAAGTTTGGGACTGAGATGTCTAATAGTGTTTAGGCCTAAGTTTATAGGGCTGTTTGGAATCATAAAGTTTGGAATTTGAGGTTCTCCAAGAATGAATTTTCCTGGGTAAGTTCTAATAGATCTAGAATACTTAGGAAAATGATTTAAGTTTAAAGTCCTTAAGGCTTTTAAGGACATTTTCTTTGTACTTTGACCATTGAACTGAGGTGTATCAAAAATGTGTTTTCTTAGAGTAAATGGAACTATCATTTGTTGTGTTATAAGGTTTATGGAGGACAAAGAAAAATTGAGTGATTTGTTTCTCTAATGGAGTCTCTCATAGCCTGAGGTGCTCAATAACTTGTGAGAGTTGAGTTCTTCATCTTATTATTGGTTGGTAGCAGTCCAGGAAGGTCCATAAAAGGGAACTTTCATTTTTCATATCATAAAAATGTTGATATATGCATAAATGAGGAAGGGAGATAATATAGGCATATAGGGTAGAGAGTGTCCATAAGTACCATAATGCATGCTTTAAGAGGGGGTTGTTAATGAAGAACACAGTATGATATGGTGTTTGAATGTTAAAGATGGATTAGCAGCAATGTAAGCCTATTTTTTTAAGAAAAAGATGAAGGTAATAAAAAAGGCTCATTTGAGCAAGAGTAACTATTTTATTAATGGTGGTAAATGATCTTCCAATGGGAGGAAATAACTTATTTGTCTTAGCAGTATTTGGTAGGTCAGTCATCGAACGGATGAGAAGAATAGTTTTGGAAGGAGTGATGAGGCTAATACAATTTTAAGGCTAAAAGAGACGATCAGTTAAGATGTTCTAATGGCCTTGATATGTTTAACTATAAATTTATAATATTTCTAGAAAAGCAATTGATTTATGGAAAAGTATTTTATTTAGATCTAGTATATTTAAGACGGATGTATTGTCCATTTTTACTATAAAGAGATAAGGGCTGATGTGGAAATTAGACTTTTTTGTACCTCTTTTTCTATCAAAATCTCTTTGTATATCGCATGATAATGCTTTTATAAGTGTTAAAGTTATCTGTTAGCATTTCCACAGAAAAACATCTTTCCTTCTATTTCCTTTATTAATATTGCTCACTAGAAATCTTCAGTAACATAAGTTTGCAAGATTATTTTTCCTTTGTTAAGAATCTTTAGTAGAGGTGAATGTTGACTGATCTGCTTTAATTGTTTCATTTACTTTGATCAAAGCCCCATATGGGTGGATTTTTCTTTAGAATCTTTGACAACTGCATACTCTTAAACATGGGGGATGAAGTCCCTGACATAATTTACAATCCCCATAAATTGTTGGTTTTTCTTAATAATAAGGTTATGTCTAGGAAGTTTAGTAACTCACTAGTTATATGTGGGTGATATTGGTACAAACCATCATGAAACTTCATTCCCAAAAATTCTATATAGTTTAAGCCAATTTGGCTTTTATGGGTTGAGAGCATAATCTTATACTTCTTTGTATGGTCTAAAAATTATTTTAATAGTAATTGAAGCTCTTTTTGAGTTTGAGAATAAAGCAGGATATGATTAATGTAAACCAAAGCACTCGATAAAATGCAGTCATAAGACCTTGTCATGGCTCTTTGAAATAGTGATGAGGCTACTTTTAGCCCAAATGGCATTATTGTCCAGAATTACTATGCATTAGGAATCCCTAATTGCCAAAAACCTGCTTTTGAATTAAACTTTGAGAATATTTTTGGCTCCTCTAGAAATAATACTTATGTATTTATTTTGGGTAGAGGAAACTTGTCATCTTTAAGAAAAGTATTTACAAGTTTGTAATCAATAACTAACCTGTTCTTTCCTATATTATTTTCTGCTCCTTTTTTTAGATAACAGGTTTGACATGCCCAAACTAATTTTGTTAGTTCTTTAAATCTTTGTTTCAAAAGTATAGCACACTCCTCTTATGCCATCTTTCAAGTTCTTTAGATTCATTTTTACCTTTGTTGGATTGAATTCTTCATTATTTTTTAATGGCAATTGAACATAAAATTCTAAATTTTTCTATAATGGGTGTGGATGATCGAATTGATCATAACTTTTTGAGTATTATAGGAGTTGATCCTTTGTATCTTCATATCTAGTAGGAACATGTTATAGCTCAAAGATTTTACGATCTTTAGTGTACACACAAAAATCTTGTTTATAATGAATTCCATTTGGCAAGATTTACAACTTCTATTTTTGGTAATAAACATCCATCCCAATAAGTATGTAAGGATTAGAAAGAATGTTTCCTAATATTTTTTCCAAAATATATAACTTTTGAAGAAATTTATCACAATTCTTCTCTTCGTGATAAGGTCTATCTGAAAAGATTTGTCATCATCCATAGTAAAGTTTTCCTCATAACATTCCTATTCTTTTATATGAAGAATATGTGGTTTTATAACACTCCTATAAGAGCCTATATCTATACAACTAATAACTAGGATTAGTCCGTGATACTTCTCTAGAAGTAACTGGAGTTTGATATATGGTCTTGTTACTACTAACTTCCTTAGTTCTAGTTTCAAACAAGACTGCTTCATCATATACATTGGTTTGTCATCTTCTTCATCAAAAGAAGAGACTTCATCATCAATATATTCATAAACAGGTAGTGCAAACAATATCTCTTCATCTTCATTGGACTATTCCTTAAAAAGAGACTCGATGACCTCATCGTCTCTTATAGGCATCATAACTTGAATGGACTATAGGATTTTAATTTCTTTTTTCGTCTTTTTAGTTCACCTTTTTGTATAATGACTTGGTTGTCCATAAAAGAAACATATATCTAACTTTCTAGTTTCAAAATTATGTTGTTTGAAAAATCTTATCCTATTTTTCCTCTTTCTATTGAAAGGATGTGAATGACCTCGGAATGAATTTCTTTGAAAGTATTTCTCCTTCTTTATATTACATTTACATTTCTCACTGTCTTTGCATTTGAACTTTAAATAAGGCTTTTTCAAGCTTATTTGAGTTGAGGTCCATCTTTTAGCATGGATTTGAAAAACTTTTATTATTTACACAATTTGTTCAGTGTTACAAAAGATAGTTGGTATTTGTATTGTAGTTGTAACTCATCAGGAAGGGAGGCAATGAATGTGTACCGAAGATTAACATCATTAAAGTCATTGAGCAAGTAGTTGTTTTTAGAGATTCTTTGAAAATTTTTCTATAAATCATACTTGTTCATATAGTAGCTCTTCATTTTAAATTACATGTGTCTGCTTTGTTGGTCAACGAGCTAGAAAATTCCAATGAATTATTTGTGAACATTAACAAGGAATTGGCTTTTGACAGTTATATAACTTGTATGCGTCTGTATTCACGAAGGCTTTAGAATCATTCTCTTAAGGTTCTTGTCATTCTAGAGATAAATTATATGAAGATATTTTTTAGAGAAATGTTTGGTATTGTCATTTGGAGTTCTATTTAGAAACTGAATTTATATAGTTGATCTCTCAATTTTATTAGTGGGACATCATAAAAAATGAACCATGGTCTTAAAGCAAGTGTCTATAGGTAAGATTTGCTTATGGTCTGATGGTTCAGTCATTCACTTAGCATCTTTAACCTCTGGTTAAACTTCTATATGTGGTTAAGAAGAGTGTGAAACAACCATCATTGTTTGGAAATCTAAGTGAGATCTGTAAGCTGTTTAGAGCTTTTTATAAAAGAATAAGAATCTTGGCTTTCATTATGACTTTTAGAGCTATTTGGAACCGATTGAAGGGTTATTAAGAATTTTTGGATGGTTATTGTAACATCCTGTCCCTATATTAAGGGTTAAGACCCGAACTTTCAGTATTTATGAGCTCAAAGAGAAGTTAAGAATATGCATTTTCTTTCTCATGCATCATGTTAGCATATATGCACATAAATACGGAATGTTTTCACATAAAAAGTGGTACATGCATTCATTGACAACTTCTGGGTATAAATGGTATTAATTGTGATTTTTATTGAAAATGAGGAGTAGAAAGAGTAGAAAGAGTGATCTTGGTATGAGTTGTGATAAGGAAAGATTTATAAACAAGATTTGGTAGTGATCTGGACAATGTTGACTGAGTATGCTTCAGTCTTTTAGCCACAACGTTTTCTCTAGTCATCCAAACGAGATGATTCTTGATTTGGATTAAAATAAAGATATATGAATACTTTTTGTATGAAGACATCGAATTTCAATTCTATATCTAAGAGTCTCAAAATTTGTCATGAAGTGAAGAATTGGGTGCAGTGTTGGTGTATGAATAAAAAATTTATCTTCGAACTTTAGGGGAAAATTTTGGATTAATATAAATATATTTGAGCAAAGTTGCCTTCTAGAAAGTTATAGATCATTCTTTTATCTTTCTAACGGTATATTATGTGAAAAATTTGGACATCAGAGTCAAACGTTATGATCTTTATAAGTAGAGACGTTCTGGAGAAAAAGTAAGATGAAGTTAATATTCATCGTCTTAGCTTGACTTTTTGCGTCTTAGTTTGACCGTCTCATTTTGCTTCCGTCTCAGTATGACGTCAGCCATTCGTCTCATGACGTCAACGTTGTCTCACTTTGGCCAGAACATATTCTAGCCCAAATTTGATCCTCTAGATGACAGAATTGGTCCTTAAGGTCTTTATGACAGTTGTAGATCTTGAAGTCTTCTTTCCAACCAACTGAAGAACACCTAGATCGATATCTGTAAGGAAAGTTACGATAATTTTCCCAACCTTGTATCATCTGATGACGTCAGTTCGTCTCAAAAATGATGTCATATTATCTGATCCATTTTTGACAACTCAGATGAAGGAATTTGCCTTCTACTTCTTCACAAGAGTTGTATCTCTTGAAGTCTTCTTTCCAAATAGCTAAAGAACACCTCAATCCAATATCTGTAGTGAAAGTTACGATAATTTTCCCAACCTTGTATCATATGATGACGTCACTTCGTTCAAAAATAACGTCATATGGTCTGATCCATTTTTGACCCCTAAGATGAAACAATTTGCCTTCTACTTCTTCATAAGAGTTGTATTTCTTGAAGTTTTCTTTCCAACAAGCTAAAGAACACCTCGATCCGATATCTATAAGGAAAGTTACGATAATTTTCCCAACCTTCTATGGTCTGATGACATCACTTCATCTCAAAAATGACATCATATAGTCTTATCCATTTTCAACCCCTTAGATGAAAGAATTTGCCTTCACCTTTTTAATGAAAATCATAGTTCTCTAAGTCTTATTTCCAATGGTCTAAAAACTAAATCAATCCGATATTTCTTGTGAAAGTTATGGAAATCACATCAAAACAGGTTTGTTTTGATTGAGGTCATAAACATGGTTACTTCTTTTGGCCATAACTTCTTCTCTAGACCTCCAAATGACTTGATTCTTAAACCATTGGTTTAGTAAGACATTGATCTACATCTATGACAAGAATCGTAGCCATATGAATAGAAATGAGAAAGATTAAGTGAAAAGCATGAGATGGGTATAGTGAGTATGTTCTTAAATAATGTGGGCTGGTGTTATCCCACTGAACATACTTCAATATTTTTATGTTTTCTGGATCAGTAGAGGTCCAAATGAGACGATTTTTGAATTGTAAAAAACTAGAGACATGAAGCTACAAATGGTATGAAGAACTTGGAATCCAATTCAGTCTCTAATATGTTTTAATTTTAGGTGAAATTTGTTTATAGTGTACTGTTTGGACAAGAGCAGTCCAAAAATGTTAGAAGTATATCTTTTGACTCACTGAACCAAATTGAATGATTTTGGTGTCATTAGAAATGTAAGACAATATGGGAGATTCGTCTAGAAAAAAATATTATGTCAGAATGTTCAAGGGTATTTTTGGCAAGACATTTAATATCAGGACTCAGAAGAATACCCCGTTAGGCCAACGGGAGTATACCTACAGCATTCAAGTGAAGGATAGAGGTCGGGATCAATTCGCGTATGCATTGCATTTCTCTATTTTATATTGAATTGAATCTTCTGCAACTTATTGTGTAAATTTGTATTCTGAAATGATTCAAGTGTTTTGTAATTGTGAAAGGGCCCGAATGGCTATTTGAAAATGGTGTTAACTGAAAATGTTTATGAATGAATAAGGGCCCAATTTGAGTATTGATTTCCACGTATATTGTGTTGTGATTTAAAAAAACATACCGATTTCTGACCGATTGAGTGCTTTAGTACGCCACCCTCGTGGGATACGGATTCGGATATCACCATCGATATCGAGTTCGGGTCATTGCAGGAGTGGGGTGCTACAATATAAGTAACCTACAAATAAAGTGTACTTAGCTTATTGATATATTAACTTAATTGATGGACAACATATGTGAGTATCAGTCAAATAAAGCAATTTGCCAACCAATATCCTATAAGAAGTGACATTAAGAAGTAAAAAATCATCTATATAGTATTTTCAAACTTTATACTAAAATAAAAAGAGTGGAAATCGATTTACAATATATAAAATCAATTTCCTCAAAAAGATCAAAAGCATATTTTTTCTTACATATATTATTTCCAACACTAGATCGAGCAATCACATTAAGTTCCATGCTTTATGTTTGAATTAATCATAGACAAGTTCATTTCCAAAGTTTGATTTTAAGCAAACACTATGGTACGTGGCAATGTTTGACTTGATGAATCTAGAAAGCAAGTTGTCGTTATAACTAATAAGCTCAGGAAAATTTTCACCGATTAGCCTCGTGAGCGTTACATCATGGGTTTTTAGCCTATATACCATCTTAGGGGTTTATTATTCAAAGAATTGTCATGTCAATTATGTTAATTTCTTATGCTAATACTAAGTTTGAACTAATCATATTAAATTTCAAGTCTTTATTTTTGAATTAATCACCTACAAGTTCATTTCCAAAGTATGATTTTAAACAAGCATTATGGTACATGACATTGTTTAACTAGATTAATTGAGAAAGCAAGCTCTCACTATGAATCCTAGGCTCGTGAAAGTTTTCACCAATAAGCCTCATGGGAGTTGCATCATAGGTTTTCAGCCTATATACCATCCTAGGGGTTTATTATGCAAAGAATTTTTATGTTTATTATGTGAATTTCTTATGTTAATACTAAATTTGAACTAATCATATTGAAGTTCAAGTCTTTATATTTGAATTAATCACCTACAAGTTCATTTCTAGAGTTTGATTTTAAATAAGCACTATGGTACATGACATTGTTTGATCAATTAAATTGAGAAAGTAAGTTCTCGTTATGATTCCTAAGGTCATGAAATTTTTCACCGATAAGCCTCATGGGAGTTGCATTATAGGTTTCCAACCTATAGACCATCCTAGGGGTTTATTATGCAAAAAATTGTCATGCCAATTACGTAAATTTCTTAAGTTCAAGTCTTTTTGTTTCAATTTAAACAATGCCCAAACAAAAATAATTAGACTATTAAACCCTAGCCTAAAAACTCATCTATCATTGTTAGAGGAAAAATTGCAAAGAACATCACCAAACTGGTCACATTGTAGACATTACATAGTTGAACGATTTACCTTGATAGACAGACAATCGCAAACTACAAAGAAGACTGATGAGGTTAAACAATTATTGACGCTCTTCAACACAGAACATGTCCTGCAAGAAAGCCAATAAACAACTAACTAGTTTTTGATAAGTGTTGAATTGAGCATAGGTACAAATATGCATGAGTTTTAAGTTGTGTATTACATATTTTATTTTCCTTCTATTAACTTTTTCATATCCTACAACTTATAATATTGTTTAATCCATTGAAGCCTCGATCTCTGTTTGAAAAGGAACAATTAACATCAATTTGATCATAACCATTTTTTGCAATTTCACATATGGACAAAGACAACATATAAAGTTTTTGCAAGATCATAACCATTATTATAGACAAAGACAACAATTAACTATATTTGGGTTTTTTTTTTGCATAACCATTTTTTCATACACATTAGGTGTTTAATTTTAAAACTTCCTGTTAGATATGGAATTGGTTTCATGCATGTCAAGTGTTTAATTTTTAGCTCAAAAAAACTTTAATAATAGGTATGAAATTAGTTTAACTTAAGGAATTTCATTATAGAATGCCTAGAGTATTTTTATAAGGGCCAAGCAATTATATGATGAAACCATGTCTGAATCTTCACATGATCATATTGTATTTTTTAAAATGTTTATAAAAAATACGTGTGCATATATCATCCTCTAAGTCCCAAGCAAAAGGAAATTCATGTACAGTTTATATTTCAAACCTAAAAGGTATAATACTCAAGGCAAAAATAGGCAAAATTTTTATGTAAGGTCATCTCAAAAGAACTTACAACCTCCTTCTCATTCATATAGGCCTCTTTCTCATTGAAATGGTATGAAACAAACTCACAATCATTATAGGTCTCTTTATAAGCATACATATTCAATTTTCTTCTCATCAGTTAGGCTACTTTACTAATGAAGGAGGTTCAACTTCTATTTCTATAATTTTGTATCATGTTCGAACTGATTCTCAATCTTTAGATTGTAATGCTCATGATAACATTAACGTTATGAATTCATTAATTATATCTATTACTTTAGAGTTAGATGACATTGTTGTGGAGGCTAAGAAAAGGTCTAATTAATGTAGAGTATGATTCTCGTGAGTTTGCAATTAATGTAAACTCTAAGAACCTTTCAACTGAACTGAGTCTACAGTTGGTGTTATTAAATCTTCTATTGCACTTAATATGGAATCCTCATATATTTTCAAGATTGAGCCTAGGAGAAAATCTAAGAGGAATAATCAAGTGTTATCCTTATATTCTCCTAAATCTTGATATAAATTTGTTATGTTGACATGTAAAGGAATTTAATAGCCCTAATAAGTAATAACTTGTTAATGATGACTTAAAGGATTTGAACCCCTTTATATTTTATATTTTGAGAACTAAATTAAGACAAAATGGGATGAGTAAGCTAAATTTTCGTGAACACTCTTAATGAATTATTATTAATCATTGTTCTCATTATTATGATATGATTATTATCTCTTTTGATCCCAATAGAGTGAAGGCTCTAAACTTTATAATCACAAATCAAATCTTACACTTAACCTGGAATTAACATAAGAAAGAAATTGTCTTCATATAAACTCTAATTAAGTGGATATCAAACTTTAAGCTCGATAAATTAACTTTATTACACCTTTTATGATGTGATTTTTAATATAATTTGTATGTTTTATTTTATATTATTCCTAATATAGTTATACCCATGTTTTCAAAATTAGTAAATAAGACTTCATTTGGATCTTT
>JANKYF010000008.1:42324003-42335131 GCA_029829435.1 Erythroxylum hondense
AAAAATAAATAAATATGAAAATATTTAATTTTATTATTTCTAAAAATATAAATTTCTCAGCATTGAAAAAATAAAACTCAAATTAATAATGTTATAAAACACATAGTTAAAAGAGATAAATTTATATGAAAACAATATGATACAATGTTATATACAATTTAATGAGAAACATAAATTAAATAAAAAAGATTGATACTTATTTTTGTACATTCAATTACATTAAATATATATATACTCCTTTTTTTCATTTAGAAAATTGGAGATAAATCAGACTATGACTATTACTAAGTCATATAAATTCTCATCCATTAGTTATACAAAAAAAAATGTCGTTACTAACTTCTTTTCATTATTATTAAAAGAAGATTAATCAATACAAGCGTTTTCTGATAAAAGTCAAAAAAATTCAATATATTCTTTTTATTCAAATTAACAAAATATTTTAAATAACATATCCATGAACTTATCATGTTTAATACATCGTCCCAAAATTCATCCTTTCATTTCTCTTAAAAAAAGACAAAATGTCTTTAATAAGAGAAGCTTTGGTAGACAATCATTTACGGACATCTATTGCAATATCAAAGGTGCATACTCGGGTAATATGCCTCTTAAATCTTCTTCTTCTTCTTTGTTTTTTTTTTTTAAGATATATCCTAGAAGGATCCTAACTATAAAAAGGCAAATTTAAGCCATCTATTTTTAAATTAATCTCCGTTTGAGTCGAATAGGCTCCTTATGGAAGATAAAATTTTGACCCCAAGTTTTAAACAGTTACATACATGAGAACAGTTCGAACCCGCGACGTCATTTAAACTAAAAAAGACCGTTTATCCAACTCAACTACGTCTCGAGGTTGCCTCTTAAATCTTTTACTAAGCTAGTTCTTATTATTCTTTCCGATCGTTTGTTGGGTAAAAAATCTGTTTGGTTTTGTGGTTCAATCAATCCTTGTTAAGCGGGATAACACCTTCCTCTTTAGCACAAATTAGATAATACCTTTCAGACTTTGCATGTTCACCAAAACCATGCAATAAACAATTTGATGGTGTGCCACGGATCTCTCGCCAAACTTAAAAAGCAGAACAGCTGAACAGGGAACATGTCATCCCCGCCCTTCACTCAATCACGTCCATACTGACTTCATTCATGTGATTTATCACATTCTTCAATTCATTTCCAATCCCGAAAAATCATTTATTATCAGGAAAACAAAGAACTCCCATACTGGTTTTTTTATCAATTTCCTGGTCCTTTTCGTTACGCCCTATTCTTTGTCAGCTTTCCCTTAAAAATCTCATCTTTTTTCCCAAATTTCTCATCTTATTGGACGTTTCTATAAATATCTCCATGTTCTGTAGCTTGACCATCATATGATATCATTTCACCTCTTTATGATTTGTTAGCCTTCCAAGTTGCTGCTACTTATAGCTCTCGTTGTCTTTTCTCTAGCCTATTCACTCTCCCATTCTAAGCATCAATACTCAATATCTGTTACACTCTTTTCTCTGTTTCCACTATTTTTTTTTTCCCTTTCTGGCCCAACGCAAAGGAGAGTGACCCAAGGTTCCAACTTTATCCATCTGTTTAATTTGTTTGATGGATTCCTTTACATATTATTACTATTGTGATGTGATGAATCATGGTAATTGTAATGATCTCTGGACTTCTTTGATGAATGAGTTTCTTAGATAAGTCCAACCGAAATTAGTTCAATTTTCAAATTTTTTATTGCTGGGAGATTGTGTTTAAAGGGATCTTCCCTTTCCTTTCTGGGATTCCATTCTGTCTGTATATCTGTCTATATGAACATATATATACCAAGTGAAGATAAAAGTTGGATTTTTAATACTTGTTCTTCAGGAGTTGTTCGAAGATTTAGCGATGGTGAAAGATAATAGCGGTGCTACCACCAACGTTTCTGCTGTTTCTTCCACGGTCCCGGCAGCTGCGCACCCATTAGCCAGTGGAGCGGCGGAGATTGCTTCCAACATCAACTATCATGCACAATACAGCCCTCATTTCTCTCCTTTCAAGTTTGAACCTGAGCAAGCCTTCTATGCTACAGCAGAAAGCGTTCGAGATCGCCTTGTGCAGGTACTTGCGTCTTTTAGCTTTACTGTTAATCCGTTAGATGGCTGTACTCTGTTTCTCTAATCCAATTCTTTTATTAACTCTTAAAGGTAATAGTTCTTAAATATAGCAATGGCGGAATCAGATCAGAGTCAGATTCCTAATATGGTGGTTATTATTTGTTAGTCATGTTAACTTTCCATGTGCTGTTGGGAGAACAGCATTTAAGCCTTTGTCCCTCTTCTTTTTAATATTTTGCATAGGTTTGGAATCAGTCGTGATCTCATTTATACGGTAGGAGAGCTCTTCCGGAAGAAGAAAGAAATTTCCGGATCAAAATGAGAATAGTGGGTTATTAGTTTGGTAATAACTAAGAAAGCTAAGAACTGAACGTGTTACTGGCTGCATGTTTTATTGCATGCTTTTATGAATTTGTCTCGTTATTGTGTCTAATAATGTAAGATACAATGTAAATTGACCAAAAAATGAGTCCAACAATAAAAATTGATCAAAAGAGTGTTCATCAAAGATTTACTTGGATTTGCAATTTTTTTGCAATAGAAAAGTGAAATCGATTAATCTTGTTCCTTTTGATCTCTGCAGCAATGGAATGAAACTTACCATCAATTTCACAAAGTTGATCCAAAACAAACTTATTATCTGTCAATGGAATATCTGCAAGGACGAGCTTTGACCAATGCAGTTGGAAACTTGGACATTCAAGATGCATATGCTGATGCTCTAAGTAAGTTGGGACATGACCTTGAAGAAATAGTTGAGCAGGTTAGAGTTTACATCATTCTTTTATTATGCCTTGGTCAGAAGAACAACCATTCATGTAGTCATTTTAAAAAACTATACTGCATTCCTTCATCTTGCATAAACCAAATTTTCATTTGTCTGGATCCAATCCCAATCTCTTTTGGGCAGAAAATGCATTATATTTAATCAGTGCTTGCCTATGAAATTTGGCAAACACTACCATAGATTTTCTATCATCCTTTATGGAAAAGTTGAACCAAACCAAATATCTATCTAATGATTATCTGATGTAAATCTTGTAGGAGAAGGATGCAGCACTTGGAAATGGCGGTCTGGGGAGACTTGCTTCTTGCTTTCTGGACTCCATGGCAACATTGAATTTGCCTGCATGGGGATATGGTTTGAGGTACAAGTATGGACTGTTCAAACAGCGGATAACCAAGGAGGGCCAACAAGAGATAGCTGAGGACTGGCTTGAGGTTTGATCCACATGAAAACTTTGTCAAAGTGGCACTTAATCTGAGAAACTCATTGACATTATCTTGAATCAACTTCTGCAGAAATTCAGTCCTTGGGAAGTTGTCCGGCATGATATTGTATACCCTATCAGATTCTTTGGTCAAGTTGATATTAATCCTGATGGATCGTAAGTGATTATTAAATGGTGGATTTTAGGCTTGCCATATCGTTGTTTAATATGGTTTTTGAGTTTTTTTTTTAATGTAAGCAGTAGACAGTTTCAGCTTTACTTTTTCTCCTTAAAGTTCTTGTTTTCTTCTGATGAATCATTGAAAGTTTCCCGGCTCCTATACAGTCGAAAATGGGTTGGCGGAGAACTTTTGCAGGCTCTAGCTTATGATGTGCCAATTCCTGGGTACAAAACTAAGAACACAATTAGTCTTCGCCTCTGGGATGCAAAAGCTTCTTCCGAGGCTTTCAATCTGTTTCAGTTCAATGATGGACAATATGAATCTGCTTCACAACTTCATTCTCAAGCTCAGCAGGTTAACCCATTGTATTCCTCCACCCCTCAATTTCATATTGTGTTTGAAGTATTTGCATAATTACATTAATTCAACTATCCTTTTCCTAATCCATATGCATGTTCCAGTTTGTTAGTTAAAGATGTCCTTTCACACTTGATAAAACTGTGTACTCTATTAATGACTGGTGTAACTTTTCCACTGGAAGTGCTTACGAGCATTCTGCACCTGCAGATTTGTGCTGTTCTTTATCCTGGGGATGCTACAGAAGATGGAAAGCTCTTGAGACTGAAGCAACAATTCTTTCTCTGCAGTGCTTCACTTCAGGTTTGCAAGCTTAGCTTTCTATTGCTCCTGTCATGGATGTTATTGGAAAAAGTCAGCATTTTTCTTTTTACTTCATCGGCTACTCATCGTTGCTTTGAAATTATTTTAATGCTCCAATGAAATCTCATACAGTTGAACCCACTTTCAAGAACACCAAAGTATGAGAGAGTCTTGCATTTTTCAGAACTATAGTTAGCTTGAAGCTATGGCATGCATGCGTTAATTTGGTTTTCTGCATTTTCTTTTTCCTTATCCTGGTGCCGTCCTGATCTATCACCACAGAATGTTTTCTTCAATATGCTAAAAAGATCACGAAAATAATTTCTGCTGGTTTTTAGAACCAAATGTGCATTAAGGACCTTTCAATGGATCTATTGCAGGACATCATTCTCAGGTTTAAGGAGAGAAAGAATGGAAAGGGCTCATGGAAATGGTCTGAATTTCCCAGCAAGGTTGCGGTACAACTGAATGACACTCATCCTACTCTTGCAATTCCAGAGTTGATGAGGTTATTGATGGATGAAGAAGGACTTGGATGGGATGAAGCCTGGGATGTAACTACAAGGTGCCTCTCTCTTGATATTGGGGAGTACTTTTCCCTTTTGTGGGATCTCCTCAATCTTGTGTAGCGTATTTAAACTGAGGCCTAACAAATATCAAATGCTAATGATGAACCAGGACCATTGCATATACCAACCACACTGTACTTCCTGAAGCACTGGAGAAGTGGTCACAATCTGTGATGTGGAAGCTTCTTCCCCGTCATATGGAAATCATTGAAGAAATAGACAAGCAGGTATATAACAAATTTACAATCCTCCATATCTTCACAAATTTACAGTCTATGCATAAAAAGTTCAAATCTTGCAGTTCATTGGAATGATACGTAACAGTCGAACTGATCTCGAGAGCAAGCTTCCCAGCCTGTGCATCTTGGATAATAATCCTCAAAAGCCTGTCGTACGGATGGCAAATTTATGCGTAGTATCTTCGCATACGGTAAGTAGACCATATTTTCAAAAAAATTTAATTATGCATTACAAAACTAATTCAGGTTTAAGACCTCCAAAAATTTTGAATTGGACCTAATAAGACAATATCAAAGTAGAGTGAAAATGTAAGCCATCATTAGGTTCTGACCATGCATATTTAGTATTTCCTTAATGAGGATAGACACCCTTACATCTGAACTTTATACATTAGTTAAAAAAGTTCATTTCTGACTATTTCAAACATATCCAAATGTCTACTAATGCAAAATATATTATATTATAAAGGTCTCTTCTCACTCTCTCCTTTGTTGAAGCCCTAATTGCTGTGTGAAATGAGGGTACGGACATGAGTTTCAGTAACATGTTATTGCCAATCACTTTGTAGGTCAATGGTGTTGCACAGTTGCACAGTGATATTTTAAAGAATGAATTGTTTGCAGACTATGTCTCAATATGGCCAAGAAAGTTTCAAAATAAGACTAATGGCATCACTCCTCGACGGTGGCTCCGCTTTTGTAGTCCTGAGCTTAGTAGTTTAATCACAAAATGGTTAAAAACCGACCAGTGGATTACCAACCTGGACCTGCTTATAGGTCTTCGACAGGTATGCTGTAACATGTACGGCTTTTGCAACAAACTCTTCTGCACGCAAGCCTTCCTGTAATGGTGTTTAAATTCTTGATGGATGTTTTTATCAAATAGTTTGCTGACAACTCAGACTTTCAAGCTGAATGGGCATCTGCCAAGATGGCTAATAAGCAGCGTTTGGCCAATTACATACTCCGGGTGACAGGTGTAAGCATTGATCCAAACAGCCTCTTTGACATACAAGTAAAGCGCATTCATGAATATAAGAGACAGCTGCTGAACATTTTGGGTACCATTTATCGATACAAGAAATTAAAGGTAAGGAAATATACTTGTAGTGTACCTGTTTATTGATTTGTATCATTCAAAAGCAACTGACATTCCAAACTCAATATGTACGCACCATGTCGTCATCACAATCCAGCAGCATAGGCTGCTGCTTCGTTTTTTATTACCTATTCTTTTAGAGATGAGTAGAAAAAGAACTTTAAACGGTTGAAGTGCCAAGATGAAGCATCACCTTCTTTAAGATAGGTTACAGGCTAAACTATCACTAAATTGACCATTCAGAAAATGATTTCTCCATGCATCTGTCTACATAACAATAGTTCCAGAATACAGAAAGATGGGATATGTTGATGGGATATGTTCAGAGATTGCTTCACTAATGAAATAAGTGCCGTTTTATCTCCTTAAAGCTAGCCAATGTTTTTCCCGTGTAAATTACATCTAGGTACTGATTGATAAGCAGGGCCCTTTTGGTTCTTGTTGATTCTTTGTAAATTCAAATGGAGTTTCTCAACGTCTTAGTTATGGAAACTTACTATCTGGTGAGCTTGATATAAATTAATGAAGCTTATCTTATTGGCAAAATTCTCAACTTTCTATGAACTGCCCGCTACAGGAGATGAGCCCTGAAGAGAGGAAGAAAACAACTCCACGTACTGTTATGGTCGGAGGAAAAGCATTTGCCACTTACACAAATGCTAAAAGAATAGTGAAGCTGGTAAATGATGTTGGTGAGGTTGTCAACACTGATCCTGAAGTCAACAATTACTTGAAGGTATGCATAGTAAAACTGGTATCTCATCCACTGCTTGAATTTGTAGGCTAGTTGTGTAGGACAAAATAATAATTTCATTTTGAGTAAACCCAAGCTTTTGATTGCTACCCAATTGAAGTAAAACTGCCCGACTTCGAAATACATCCTTGAAATGTGAAAAGGGACCTACAACCACGCGGTAGGATTAGGAGTTTCTCAAGGCCTCATTGGCTGTTCCAGCCATCGTTTAAACTGTGGATAGTAAGGGTAACCATTGAGCCACATCACTCACTTTCATTCAAGTGAAGTGGCTATCATTGGTATATTTAGCATAGATGCTCAATGGCTAGCTTGTGAGTACTCTGATGGTCCGCGAAATTATGGACAGTTGCTCTGTGTTTTAACGAAAAGAGAAACCTTGTGAGTTGTCGACGTTGTGTACATGGATATATTCCTTAATAAAAGCTGTGACATTTAACATTGTTAACAATTACAGAGATTGGTCAATGCAAAGTCATAGGGAAGTAGAGGTAAGGCAAATTATGCAGAAAGTCCTGAAAGCACTTGGTGACACGAAAAGCTAATAACACATGCTATGTTAAATATCATGTGTTGGTAGAACGTATATGATGGCATTTAAACATATATTTGAATTGAGATTTCAGGTAGTTTTCGTTCCCAACTACAATGTGTCAGTAGCTGAGATGCTGATTCCAGGGAGTGAACTGTCGCAACATATCAGTACTGCAGGTATGGAGGCAAGCGGGACAAGCAACATGAAATTCGCACTCAATGGCTGCCTTATTATTGGAACACTTGATGGAGCCAACGTGGAGATCAGGGAGGAAATCGGAGAGGAAAATTTCTTTCTCTTTGGTGCGACAGCAGATCAGATCTCTAAACTGCGCAAGGAAAGAGAAGAGGGCTTGGTAAGATTCTCAATTATTGTCAAAAAGTATTGTTTGAAGAAGTCTTCCCTTGCCTTAACATTATGTTAAAACACAGTTCAAACCAGATCCTCGGTTTGAGGAGGCCAAGCAGTTTGTGAGAAGCGGAGCATTTGGAAAATATGATTATGGCCCACTTCTTGATTCTCTAGAGGGAAACACTGGGTACGGTCGTGGAGATTATTTCCTGGTTGGCTATGATTTCCCGAGCTACCTCGACGCGCAGGAAAAAGTCGACGAGGCATACAAGTAAGCTATTGCCTCTCTTAAAATTTGACCAGATTTAATTTTGTATAACAAAATTTACATATAAATAAGGAAAAAAAAATCATTTTATGGTGCAGGGATCGGAAGAGGTGGCTGAAGATGTCAATATTAAGCACTGCTGGCAGCGGCAAATTCAGCAGTGATCGGACTATTGCTCAATATGCCAAAGAGATCTGGAACATAGAAGAGTGCCGAGTGCCATAACTTCTTTGTTAACAGTTTGCAACGTCACGTACTAAATAAACGCATATCAATGCATGTTATGCTCTTTCCAGTTATATTTTGCTGCATTTTATAGCTAATAGCATGCTTCGACATACTGTTTCTACATCAACACTGTCACTTATTAATTAATAACCATACCTAATAGCTATAAAGTCATAAATAGTAGTATGCACGTTGAATAACATGAAAAACACTCCAATATACATCAACTGCAGTGCTGTGACATGACTCTGAACCCAAATCAGTAATCTGCTTCACGCTCAGGATGATGATGGTGACGCCGACCTTGGGGTACCAGTCCTAGAAACGGATCTGGAACTTGCACTCTCACTTCGGCTTCGATCATAGCTATCACCTGAATATCCCCGTCTGTAACGTGAACCACTTTTCCTTGAACCCCTCCTCCTAGGAGATGCACTCCTAGAATAACTCCTATATGCACTCCTCGGGGGAGGAGAAACACTGCTTGAATAGCTTCGCCTTCTCAGGTAAGGGGAAATGCTGCGCGAGTAGCTCCTCCTTGTCCTTCGAGGTATAGGACTAACATAATGATACCGAGATCTTCTATAGGATTGATCATCTGGCAAGTAATACCTGGGGTCATATGGTGAGTATGACCGATCACGCCGACTAACAGGAGACCTACTGTAAGGGGATCGAGACCGTGATCGTCGGCTATAATAGCGAGACCTACTGTAAGGGGAACGAGAACGTGAATATGATCGTCGGCCATAATAGCGGGACCTACTATAAGGGGAACGAGACCGTGAATATGATCGCCGGCTATTATAGCGAGAAGAATAGGATCTGCACCGATAGCTGTAGGGAGAGTAGGATCTTCTTCTGCTAGGGTAAGGAGAGTAGGATCTCCTGCTTGGGTCAGGGGAGTAGGATCTACTTCTGCTGCGTTCAGATGAATAACTAGGAGACCGGCTGCAGCTCCTATAATGAGAGTAGCTAGGAGATCGACGAGGAGAGTGACTCGGCGTCCAGCGACGCACTACAAAAGAATGACACAAGTAAATAAAGCAGGGATCAACACAGAAAAAAAAAACCATAAAAATGCAATATCCTTCAGGTTCTAAAAGACATACCACGGATTGTTCTTAGCCCCAAGTACCTTCCAGGAGTAGGAGTCCGTCCTCTCCGCCTCTTTGCCTGCATTTAAGTTAACATTGTTAGCTCATTAAATAATCAAACTCCATAACAGGAAACATAATGCATTTTATCAAATTTTTTCCTTTGATTTTGATAAGCTTAATTAAGCATTATATAAACATGTATGTGATAAGCCCAGTATAATGAATTATAATTGGCAAAAAAGAAGAGAAATGCAGGGCATACAACCCCAACAGTCTGATACTTGTTGATTTGTTTGTTTAGTTGTGGTAAGAACTTTGAATTTGATGAAGAGCTGCTACACACAGCTAACCTGCTGCCACAGAAGTTTCAAGGGGAAAGAAGCAAACAACTTTCAAACTCATAAGTACTCAAAACAAGCCATCCAGAAATTACGTACAAAATAAGCATCAAGATGTATTTAATTTAAGCTGTTTTCTTCTGCATACCATTAAATAACCCAAGATTTTACCTTCTCCACAGTAATGACTCGTCCTTCCAAAACAGAGCGATTCAAGTGCTTGATACAACAATCAGCTTCACCAACCGTAGACATTGTAACGAATCCAAAACCCCGAGATTCTCTTGTCCAAGGATCAACAACGAGGTGAACATCAGTAACCTATAACAAACAACCCTCAAATAGTAAGAGATACATGTCAACTGAGAAGACATACCAAAAAAAAGGGAACATACAAACAATACGGTGCAAACCTTTCCCTCAGTAGCAAAATGCCTCTCGAGCTCTCTTTTAGTGATCCTTGGTGACAATCCCGTCACATACAAATTGTTACCAGGATTCTCCACATGACTTAATTCACTCCTGCCATCCATGAAACCCTCAGACAACATCACGAAAACCTCATGCAAAAACTGTTAAGGAGTCAAAAAAAAAATCTTCAGAAACCACCAGCTCTACCTTGAGTGGCTTCCAGATCTAGACCTTGACCTCGACCTCGACAAAGACCTGGAGATGGACCTGCCGTATCTCTTATATGGAGAAGGAGAAGGCGAGTAAGTTGATCTTCTGGAGTACGACATCTGGGACAGCATAAAAGCAGAAAAATAAGATTATACTACCGAGAGAAAAAAAACAACTCCGAAATAACAATTGATGTCCGCATATACTCGCAGCTATAACTGGGGATAATGAGAAACAAACACTGACAAAAAAGAAAACTCATACACCATGGACAATCAACAACATAATAGGTCACAGAAATAGCACAATTAAACACAATAACATGGGCCGAATTCGTCTCCTGACAAATCAAGGGAATTCCATATCCACATCCTTCTTATCCCTCGACAAAGAAAATGATTCGTCATATCCCTATACAAACCTTATCATCTCAAGATATCATAATTCAAACCTAAACAACCAACAAGAATCGAATAGTTTCTATTCATCGCGCGAACTATCGGAGAAAAGAAGAAGAAAAAGTAATCATAATCAAGATCGTACCTTAGCAAGCTACAAATTTTGGTGTCCGAAGAATCTCGCGTACCCTGTCGACCTTGTCTCGAAGCAACCAGAAGAAACCGTTAACAGGTGCAGAACTTTATAGTAAGAAAGAAGCTTCTGGAGACAGCCGGACGCCATATACTACCCTAACCGAATTTAAATTGTTCGTTTCGGGTCCGCTGTGCTTTTTTGATTTAATTTTAATTTCGTAAGTAATTGGGATTCTGTGGGAGATTACCACTAGACCCAACATCGTTGTCAATGCGTGGTATGGTGGGACCAAAACGGAGGGTGAATTTGGCAAAATAGTCACACGGTAATCAAATCAACGCGTGTGA
>JANKYF010000008.1:42367906-42378128 GCA_029829435.1 Erythroxylum hondense
ATTAATAATAAAATATTCATTAATTATAATTAATAATCCAATTATTTCATTAATTAAATTATTCATTTTCATTCTATATACACGTGTATGTATACATGTATATATATATAGAGGCTATTGACAGTATATATATATATATATACATACACCTGTATATATACACATATACATTTGTATATATACACATGTACATATATATACATACATATATATACATGTACATATGTATACATACATATATATACATGTACATATGTATACATACATATATACACATGTACATATGTATACATGTATATATACACATGTATATTGTCAATAGCCTCCTTTGAGTTGTACATAGGTATTGTCATTGCCCGACTTGATACAAACATATATGAAACTCTTGGTTCCCATAGGGACTTAGTTAAAGGATATGCTAACTGAATTGTAAAATCTATAAATTCTATAATCAATTCTCTAGACGCAATGTTCATCCTTTGAGTTGGAACATAGATATTGTCATTGTCCAACTTGATAAAAAGGTATGAAAGTCTTGGTTCCCATAAGGACTTAGTTAAAGGATATGCTAACTGATTTTTAGAAACTATAAATTCTATAATCAATTCTCTAGACGCTATGTTTTTTCTTTGCTGAAATAATGTCCTCTTGTGTTTGGTTAACCCTATATAAATGTAAATATATGAGAAATCAATTATATAAATATCCTCATAATAATAATTTTCAATAATCTTGGAGCATAGATGTTTTCAATGCCCAACTTGATACAAATATATGAAACTCTTGGTTCCCGTGAAGACTTAGTAAAGGGATATGCTATAGAAAGTGTAAATTCTATAATCAATTCTATATCACAATTTCTTTCTCTGATGAAATGACATGCACCTTTGTATGTTTTATCCTCTCATGATAGACTGAATTAGAGGCTATCGCGGTACTGTCTGATTGTCATATATCAATCTCATAGGCATTAGTGGAGTAGACCTACGGGGATCAATCCCAGTCTCCTGTTATAGATGACAAGGTGCACTTAAAATAGTAAAATATTTAACTTCCATGCTAGAGGGAGCTAACATGTTCTGCTTCCTATTCTTCCGTGAAATTTCCTCTTACTAATATACAATAGCCTAAAGCAGTACGTCTATCAAAGTGTGAGCTTGCATAATCTGCATCTATATATTGCAATATGTCAATGTCTCCATGATTACGACAGTCCTTGTCTTAGGTCTTTTTAATGTACCATTCAATGCAAAGTGCTACCTCCCAATTTTCAACATAGAGCGAGGACATAAATTGACCCACAACAGTAACCAAGTAGGCAATTTCAAGTCTGCTGATTGTGAGATATAACAACATTCCAATCAACTTGTGGCAGGATCAAAATATGGCTTGCTGTGATTTTGTACAAGTTTAACTTTGGGATCCCTAAGGGTTCTCACAAGCTTAGACCCCAATAATTTGCTCTCTTTTACTAGATCTAAAGCGTATTTTCTCGGAGAGGTAAATTCCTTGTTTGGATAGTGTTATTTCAAAACTCAAAAAATACTGCAAAGGACCGAGATGTTTAATTTGAAATTGCTATTGTAGGTATTTCAACTTAGAGATGTCAACTGAATTGTCTCCAGTGAGTACAATAACATACAGTGTTATCAGCATAGACAACTGTAAGGATGATTACCTGTTCTCCATGGTGATAAAATAGAAAATGATCTAACTGAAAAGTCTCTGGCATGCGATTCAATACCTTTGTCTCTTCATCTGACTAAAGATGGTGATGACAAGTGCAATTCAATTCCTTGAAGCCTATAAAACTTCTTCCAGAAGATGCTGAGGAATGTAGGGAGCTTGGCATCTGGTGGAGCTTGATCACATGAGTTAGGAAATTGTATAAGGATGGATAATGCAATAAATTATACGTACTTGTTCAGTCTGTCAACTACTACTAAAATAACATTATACCCTTTAGATTTTGGAAGGTCCTCTATCAAAACTAGATTGATTTCAATTTACCAACATTGTTCAGGGATTGGCAGAGGCTGACGCAGTCCTGGAGAAGCCATGGTCCCATATTTGTTGATCCACACTTTGATAAAGTCTATCCTTTTGTAGCCCCTTCCAATGAAATATAGATTGCACCCGTTAGAGTGACCCCACTAGAATTGCTGTGCAAGCGTATAGTAATTTTGCTTCTCAAGTGAGGATCAATTACCACCACAATCCTACCTTTCCAGTTTAAAATGCCACCTTGCAATTGATAAACCGACTGCGTATCCTGCCGTAACTTCACCATCACATCCTGAATACCCAAGTAGTTTTTTTTAGCTTGCTTTAATTTCTTCTAACAAATCAGTTTGCGCTTGAGATAATGCTGGAGCGAACAGCTCAACACTAGAGGTTCTGGACAAAGTGTCTGCAACTGAATTTTCCTTTTTCTGTCTTATAGAGAATTTCAGACATATCCCAAGAATTTAGGGACCCAAGCTTGCCGAAATGGAGTGCTAATCCTTTGCTCTAATAGGTATTTAAGGCTCTTATAATCAGTTTTAATTGTAAATCTCCTACCATTGAGAAAGTGATGCTCATACATAACTGCCATGACCACAGAAGGAACTCCTTCTTATAGACTGTCAATGTTTGGTGGTTTAGAGCTAAGGATTTATTCACAAAGGCAATGGGATGCTGATTTGGCATAAGAACAGCTCCTAACCCCTCTCCACCGGCATCAACTTCAATGGTGAAAGGTTGAAATAGGTAAAGCCAGCACTGGCGCCGACATCAAAGCTTGCTTCATATCTTGGAAAGCATGTAAGCTTGATCATTCCATCTAAAAGAGCTCTTCTTAAGGGGTCTGGGTTGTGGTTTACTTCTCTAGCTATAATGATGAATAAACCTCCTATAGCAATCTATTAGTCCCAGGAGCTCCCTTATCTCTTTAATTGAACTGTTTTTGGCCAATTGCCTGTATTTGCTACTTTTTTTTTTGGGTCAGTAGTTAGACCCTCAGCAGAAACTAATCCGCGATGCTCCAAAATTGCATTTGTTAGCCTTTGCATAAAATTGGTGTTTTCTTAAGGTCTTCACAACAGTCCTGAGATTCTCCTCAAATGTAGCGCTACATCAAAATGTCATTGACATATATCAGCACACATTTCCTCAATTGAGGCTTGAAAAAATGGTTTATTAAAGTTTGAAAAGTTGCTGGAGCACTGGTAAACCCAAAGCACATAACCGCCAACTCACGTTGTCCTTTACGAGTCCTAAAGACTATCTTAGGTATATCTTGAGGGCACATACAGATACAGATTTGGTGATAACCAGAATGCAAATCAAGCTTTGAGAACCAACTAGTCCTTTGCAACTCATTTAGAACCTCCTCCCTTAGTGGCATTGGTAATTTATTTTTAATTGTTTGCCTATTAAGCTCTTTGTGGTCAAAGCCTCCAAGTATTATCCTTGACTGGCACGACTAGTGAAGAAAAAGGACTACTGCTGTGTTAAATTATCCCTTGAGTGAGCAACTCCTGAATCATTCTTTAAATCGGATCTTTTTAAATCCCTGAATACTATAGGGCCTCACATTCACAGCTTTTGCCCCTTCCTTCAAGTTGATCTTATGACCATGAGTTCTTTGTGGAGGCAACCCTTCTGGTATTCAAAGATAGAGTTACCCTCAGTTAGTAAGTCAACTATTTCTCTCTCTCTCTCTCTCTTAGCCTCCTTATGATTTGACTCAATTCATGCATTTGTTGCTTGATTGGCCTACCAACCTAAGCATACACCATTGGCTAGTTACTAAGGCCTTATGGAGCAACTTATGAAATTTCTTAGAAGGAACCAACTTAGACTCACTAGCTAGACCTCCCTTTAGCTTCATTAATTGACCTTGCCAGTAGAATTGCGTAGTTTGTTTGCCAAAATCACATAATACTCCATTAAGTTTGGACAATGACTAGACCTCAAGCACCATATATCAACCACTAAGGGCTAGCACCAAGGAACTAGTTGAGAGTTAGAACCCTTGTAGAGTCCTCAAAATTTTTACACACTTTGGAGCTAGGAAACAATAAGCCACCATCCACTTACAATTCCTCAATATCACCCAGGCCCCTTTGAATTATTGATCTAAAATTATGAGTGCTCACATTGGTTGTCAAGATTTGTGTGGTTACCCGAATGAGTCCATCCATTCTCACCTGTTTGTACTTTCCAATGAGCTTCCATTGCTTTTCTTTGCATTTTTGCCTTGTGTATCTTTCATAATACCAAAAACATATAAGTCTTGCTTTTTGATCCTTGAAATCCTTATTGCTCATTTGCCTTTGGTTCCTTTTCACAACTTTACCACCTGGACCTCTAGATGTTGAGGCTACAGTTGTAGGAGTTGGGAATGACCCTATGTGTGAATTAAGTCTTAGCAAGGGCTTGGTTATTGATCAGATGTGACAACTGGTTCAATAGCGAGTCCTCTAGAGATCATAGCTTGGTAAGGTCTAGTATAAGTGGTCTTAGAAGGGTAGCATATAGCAGGAATGGCATCTTGATGCTTAGGCATCATAAATGCTTACTGGAGTTTTAAAAAAAAAACCCACCAAGTAGGATTCAGCTGTGGACAATTTATTAGAATACCTTTCAAACATCACATAATATTCCCTTACTGAACCTATTTGTTGAAGTTTCTTAAACTCTTCCATAGGATTTTCGAATGCTAACTCTATCACAAATTTAATCCCTTGGAAAAGAAACCCACCAAGTAGGATTCAGCTATGACAATTTATTAGAATACCTTTCAAACATCAGACAATATTCCCTTGTTGAACCTATTTGTTGAAGTTTCTTAAACTCCCCCATTGGATTTTTGAATGCTAGCTCTATCTCAACTTTAATCCCTTTAAAAAGAAACCCACCAAGTAGGGTTCAACTATGGACAATTTATTAGAATACCTTTCAAACATCACCCTATTACCTTACTGAACCTATCTGTTGAAGTTGTTTAAACTCTCCCATAGGATTTTCAAAGCCCGCTCGTCGAACCTTTGTATCAAGACAATGGCATACTCTACCCAGCTCAGATCATCTTGGGTTATTTGATTTCTGGTGTATACTAGTGTCATTCCAATATAGCTCCCTACATGTGCACAGCAACCACCTTCACCTTCAATTGAGAGTGAGTCTTATCAACCACGAAGAAGTGTTCAATTTTGTAAATCCAATTGTGAGCTTCAGTTCATCGGGAATTCAAGTTTTCTAAATTGGGTGGGTATTCATGCATGCCCATTTTGTGGAGATGATTCCTAGGCAGGGTGTCCAAAACTCTTGTTGGATTTGGCTTTGCATTTGTATGAATTGTTGCAACATCTTCAGCTCACTCGTAATCTTCTTGAAAAAAGCGGTCTTATATCCAATCATGAAGTTGTTCCATGTTGACACTTCATGCATCTCATTTCAACCATAGCTTGATCTGATGCCAGGAAAGTGCTCTGATACCATTCAATACACATTCAGTGGATTGTGGTTCATGGAAAGAAACAAATAACTCACGAGAAGAAAGAGATAATAGTCTAGAGAAGAGAGAGAAGCGAAACGTAATTTTCATAACAAGGTTTTCATAACCACTAGAGTAGTTAAGAAGAAAGTTATAACTTCTCGTTACTGACGATGATAACTGGACATAAGGAGTAATGGGCTCACATATTAGGTCATAACACTGAATTCAACAATACTAAGTACATGGCTTAAAGCTTCTTATTTATAAGACTGCTAACAATTTTAGTGGTAACATAACCTAAAGCAGGAAAAAGTAACTTGACACATCTAAGGTTGAAACTTCCATAGTCTCTCAGTTTACAAGATTTTTGTCGAGAGACAACTGAGTTTTCAAACCATAATAACATCAATCCCAGGTTGATTCCTTCACTATATAAACTTGAAAAGCACAAATCTTATAGAATCTTTAAAAACTAAGATGAAAGTCTCAACAGAAAAATGCCAAAAGTTTCAAGATGAAATGACATTGAAATCTTCATTACAAGACAAAACAAAACTTTAAAACGAAACATAAATTTCAACAGTAGCATTGTAGTATCATTCATCCTGATATTCTTTATCATGAACAGTAACATTTGCATCAATTGTTCTACTTGGAACGACATGATTCTTTTTTATTAAAATTTTTATGGTACTATTTGGGCCAGAACAACAGTCTCCTGTTCTAATTTTAAATTTTCATTTGGAATTTGTTTGGCTCTAGAAGCGAAAAATGAAGTGAAGTGACTTATTACTTAACCTTCTATTTAAAAGAGTAGGATAATGCAGGCTATATAGTAATATCCTGAAACAGGATACCTAAATTATCCTGACGTAGGATACCCCAGTAATATTTATATATGTGATGCATCAGTTAAATCATATCAAATCTTTCTAATAGGTTCAGGTAGAAAAGATGGTTGATTTTTTGGGCTATATGATTTTGACCTTGTCTTTTTGATGTCAAATAACATGAGCCTTTGAGAGAAATAATCCGTGAACATTTTCATTTTGGCTACTTGTTATAGATCTATGATAGAAACTAAATGTGGGGAAAAATGATGCTCTTCCAAACCAAGTGGCATGAGTTAAAATACTGTTGTGATACTTTCGGTTAATCAATTATATTGTGTCAGATTAATTCCTTTGCAGTTTTGCAATACAACTTATAGTTTATAAAACTTTCAATAACTCATAGTGTATAAAACTTTCAATATAGGTGCATAAAAGGTGAACCAGCAATTGAGGAATACTACGACATGTTTTTGGAAGCTGAGAAATATAGCAACCAGATATCAAAGGCAGTTATGCACTCCCCTACTGTCCGACAGTTTCTTACACCTGGAAGGGTGGTACTTGTGAGATCACAATCAGTGAGTATTTTATCAGTCTCAGATATTTGTGTCTTCAATATTTTTGGATATTTTATCAGTTGTCTCTCCAATATGTTTGGATATTTTAGCAGTTGTCTCTTCAATATTTTCTCCCTCTCTACTTGCTAATGAAGAAGATGGCCTTTCAGTTGAAGCCCATAACTAGTCAGGGCAGTACATCTTCTATACTAATTTGAAGTCAGTTGTAAACTGGGACTGTTTTCAACTAATGGTGCAATAGCAAAATTGCAGAATAGGTGCTTTTCTAATCTTAAACAACAGATAAGACTTTTATCAGAATAAGTCAAGCTCAGCATTGAGGAAATTGTTGTGCATATGTCATTGTTCTTGCTGGCCATCATGGGCCATGCTTTTAGTATTGTAATCTACCTTCATCTTTGGTGTTTATTTATGGACTTCTCATTTGGCAGGCTCAAGACCACTTGCTTGGAGTTGTTGTGAGAGCTCCATCCCCCACTATGAAACAATATATAGTATTAGTGCTAAAACCAGATTTGGCATTATCAATGCAACCTGCATCGAGCGGCAGTGGTTTGAAAGATGCTAAAAGTGGTGATTTCCCACAAGGTTTCCTTCTGATACCAAAATCGAAGCGTGGTCTTGAAGAAGAGTACTTTTGTACCATGACTTCTCGCAAAGGATCTGGTGTCATCAATTTAAAACTGCCGTATCAAGGAGTCTCCGCTGGTCAATTCTATGAAGTTAAAGGAATTGACAACGAAGAATTTGTATGCATATGCAGTGCTATGATAAAGATTGATCAAGTTAGGCTTCTTGAAGATGGTAATAGTACGGCCTTCTCGAAGACAGTTCAACAGCTGTTAGAACTGAAATCTGATGGAAATAAGTACCTCCCAGCGCTACATCCAATTAAAGGTAAGGATGTTCTATGATGATAAATGCCAGTTTGGTATCTTTGAATTGCGTCACTTTGATGTTCTTCACTTACTGCTTGGCGTGGCCTGTTCATATTTCAGACCTGAAGTTGAAAGATATGAATCTCGTGGAAGCACACCATAAGTGGACAAGCCTGATGGAAAAGATGGCTGCGAATAAGTGTCATGGGTGCATAAAACTAGGAGAGCATATTAACCTAGCCAAAGAGATAAAGAAACATAAAGAGGAAGTTAACGACTTAAAATTTCAAATGTCAGATGAGGCCCTGGAGCAGATGCCTGACTTTCAGGGCAGGGTAATTTCTGTAGTTTGCATTTTCTTTTCCATTCTTCTCTGAAGCTGTTAGATGTTCTTATGTTGATTATTTTGAGGTTCATGCAATGCCTCTGAATATTTTGAGTTCTGCATTTTTAGATAGATGTTCTGAAGAAAATTGGTTGCATAGATGTGGATCTTGTAGTCCAAATCAAAGGTCGTGTAGCTTGCGAGATGAATTCAGGGGAGGAATTGATTTGCACAGAGTGCTTATTTGAGAATCAATTTGACGACTTGGAACCAGAAGAAGCAGTAGCAATGATGTCTGCCTTCGTGTTTCAGCAGCGCAACAGTTCTGAACCTTCTCTCACTTCCAAACTTTCTCAAGCAAAAAATAGGCAACTCTCTTTTCATCTTGTTTCCTTTCAATGATTTCTCCACATATGTTAAAATCTCGTGGACTGGTTTTTTGATTTATGCCCTGAGATGTTTAGCAAATATCTTCTGGACCCTTACAGCATCCTATAAACCAGTTATTGGAGGCTGATCAGGAGTTTCTGTATATATGTTGTAGCAGTAATGAATCACTGACTTTAACTACACAACGCCTACTAGAAATCCAGCTTCCCAATTATCGGATTGGAAACTTGAACATTTTTCAAATTATCTTGCGCAGTCAATCTGAATCTGAACTTGTTTACTTGATTTTTAATATTTCAATCTAAGTTTAGATTGTTATTTCTCCAGATTGTACGAGACAGCAATAAGACTTGGAGAGCTCCAAGCTCAGTTCAAGCTTCAGATAGACCCTGAGGAGTATGCTCGGGAAAATTTAAAGTTTGGTCTTGTTGAAGTAGTTTATGAGTGGGCAAAGGTTTCTTCTACTTAGAAACTGGTACATTTCATCTTACCAATATTTTGAAGGTATCTTACCGCTCTGTTTGACAGGGTACACCTTTTGCTGATATCTGTGAGCTCACAGACGTACCTGAAGGCCTAATAGTGCGGACAATTGTCAGACTGGATGAAACATGCCGTGAATTTAAAAATGCTGCTGCTATTATGGGTAATTCTGCTCTTTACAAGAAAATGGAAACCGCCTCGAATGCGATAAAGCGGGACATTGTTTTCGCAGCAAGCTTGTACATTACGGGAGTTTAAATGGTGCCTTGGTAACCAATCATGGTGGACGATTTATAGCTTCAAGTGAAGTCATTATCAATTTAGGGAGGGACTGTCGCTCATGAAATTTGGCGGGTTCAAATGTTGTTTGTATTGTTATTCCACCCTAGTTTTCTGGTAAGTTTTCCGACATATAAATAGGATCCAGTTTAGTTCAGAATGGGAGTTCCTCCAGGATTGCGGGAGCAAATTTGACACTATTGCCGAGGCAATCAAAATCATGTAAAGCATGTACGAGGGCACTTTTACTAATCCTGCTATTTAGTGTAATATTTATTTTTATTTACCGGCCTTCTAGTTATTTTTACTTTCTACCAGGCTTTGTGGTGGTGAACAGATCACTTGTGCCAACGATCCTGTGTCTATTCTGTTCCAACAATATTCATTTATCCAATAATATTTATTGGATGAATAAATGTTGTGGAAACATGGTAGGCAAATGGTTGTTGGTATAGGTGATTTCAAGTCGTGGTGGTGTAGTTAATAAGAACAATTTGGTATCTCGTTTCATTTACTGAGGCTGCGCTGTAGATTTCACATTCTGTAATTAACTAGGGCATGTAGGAATTTCTCGGAACTTGGAGGTTAACGTCAAAGGGCAGTGCAATGATTGATATAGGATAATGTAAGGCAAGTTAATATTAGGTCAAAAGGGTTAACTGAATCTTAACATTTACACTAGTGTACAAAATGGACTTTAACGATTGACGGTGTTTAAATTGAATACTAATCTTTGTACAAGATTTAAAATGAACTATAACATTTGGAAAATGTTCAAATTGAATCCTGATTATTAATGGTATTAAGGTATCATTAGTTATCTGTTGATGTGACAAAATTTTGATGAAAGTGAAATTCTCTTAAATTTTTTGATTGTAGAATCTACCAGACCTTGATACCGAATTGAGGTCTAGTACAGTATTGTACCAGTACTGATTAATACGTACTGGTACAATATTATGTACCACTAT
>JANKYF010000008.1:42387707-42398034 GCA_029829435.1 Erythroxylum hondense
TCCGGCGATTTTTCGCCGGCGGGGCCCGGTAGGCCGGTAGGACCGACCCCAGTTTGACTGGACCTCTTCAGCAAATATATATATGTTAATTAATTAATTAAGAATTGATTAATTATTATATATATATGCTAGTTTCGGTGGATGCCTTAAGGAATCAAAGTTTGACTTGGTCAAACTTATGATTACCTTGACTTTTTAATTGGTTTTAAGCCACCAACGTGGCTAGGCTCTTAACCATGCTTTCTTATACCTTTAATTAGTAAAATAATGATATAAGAAGGCATGAGAAGCCTTAGAAGTGGTTGGAAGCTCGTTGATGAAGGTTGATGGCCGAAACTTACTTGTTAAGTTTAGGAAAATTTTGATTTTTCAAGGCTTTCTTCATTCCTCTCTTCCTCTCCAAGGCTTCTCCTAGTTATCTCACTTGCTCTCCAAGATCAAGGTTAGTGCTAGCACACTCTTTACCTTGTTCTAGCTATTCCCGGGTCAAAGGGGTTTGTCCCGGTTAGGTTTTCCGACCTCTGCGTGGATACCGTTAGAGACGGTCTCCTTTGGTCGTTATGGTTTGATTGTTTGTACATACACTTGGATCCTGGCTTTCGGGAATGTCCCGGGACTCAAAATTTTTAAATTCCGCACTGTGTTCATGTGATGAACACCCCGGGATTTTCCTACAAAGTTGGATTTATGTTCACTCTAACATGTCACTATCATGGGATATGTACTTTAATGTCCTTGGGTGTTTAGGTATATACTCTGTGGTTATGGGGTGTTGCAAATGACATCTAGTGCGTCCTAATCCTTATGAGCTTTCAATGCATAAGCTCGAGCTGAAGCAGAAGGCACAGTTAATCGATTCACAGTTTATGGGTGGGAACTCGAATTAGGTCTGTTTTGAATATATCCTCCTCAACCTTTACCTTTCCCTCTATTCCCAGCAGATGCACGAGAAACCTCCCTTGTGGCACCCTAATACCCTCTGGGAGGATACAGGAGTGCCACATTGGATTCACAAACAGAAACAAACGACAGATCGATGCGGTAGCATTTCAAAACACACTAAATTTTCAAAAACTGAAGCAAACATATATTTCATATCATAAATTCAAAAACTAGCCTTTATTATGGTTATTAATAAACCTTCATACAAATTCAAATACAAGTCAAAAATTAAAAACTCAAAAATACATTTTTGTCAAAACAAAAACTCAGACTCCTTTGGCCATTGCAGTTGACTTGTCCCAATCCTTAAGTCTTTCTCTTTGAACTTAAACAGGGAAAATCCACCGTGCTAAGCATATAACTTAGTGAGTAATAACTAAACTAAGTCTAACCACAACAGATATTGAATCATGTTATACAAAAGCATCTCAACATATTGAAATTCATAACAACATAAGATTTATTAATGAAAACATTTCGCATGCTAAAGTCAAACATTTCAATTGCAGAACAGATCATACAGAAATATAGAACAGATTTTCAAAATAGGGTGTTAACCCATCAGACCAAAAATATGGTTTGTGTCTTATCAAATCTTATAAGAGATCAAAGTATAAAACGAGTTAGAATGTAAATCCATGAACAGAAGTGGGTAACGGGACTTATACATAAGATATCATAAGTGGCATCACTAAATAGAAAAGACCAAGGTCTCAACACTGAATTGTCTAGAAGACACTGAAGTCTTGACACCGAAGTGTCCAAAAAAGACCAAAGTCTCAGCACCGAAGTGTCCAGAAGTAGCTGCAGACCCTTTTAGGCATGCCTACTTACCATCGACTAGAACTTGACAATTACAAAACCAAATAAGTTCATTTCATGTGAAAAAAATAATTGGTCAATCACATTCACATGCATCAAACAATTTGGTCATTCATTGTCTTGAGTTTAGAACACAATCAGCATAA
Source organism: Erythroxylum hondense (assembly GCA_029829435.1). NCBI lineage: Eukaryota > Viridiplantae > Streptophyta > Magnoliopsida > Malpighiales > Erythroxylaceae > Erythroxylum > Erythroxylum hondense. Next base: position 42,389,618 of record JANKYF010000008.1, read on the forward strand.
ACACAATGCAATTTAGTACTAAACATAATAAAGTAAAGTGTGAGCGTCCTAAAGATTACTAGTGACTTTGCTAATAATTTAATGGAGAAATCAATAGCAAACAAAATAGTCAAAGAAAAACCATCAAAAATTTCTTATTGAATTACTGACAAAATTGACCATCTAAATTACTTACAAAAGATCCCTTATGGCTTATTATCTCGAAGTCCCGACAATATCTAGAATTAGTCACTCTATAGGACAAAAACATATCACTACTTGGCATGATTAAGAATTCATGAAAAATTCCAGGTTTCTTATCCTTAATCTTGTCACATTATTAATCATGTGAAACCATACTCAATTTCTCAATCTAGATATCTCTAATAATCAACTTTTAGGTCCACTTGGCTTAATTATTTTCATTAGGAAATGGAGGTAATTTTATAACACTTCCTTCTATAAAGTTCTTCTCCTATGTATTAAGTTTCCAATGATTTCAAGATCATACAATTTGGTTCAGTACATAGAAAGTTATGCTCTAAAGATTTCAGAATGTTCTTAAACTTCAACATAATTTTTATCTCAACTTCCAGTCAATTCTGAAATTCTTAGAGGCAGAATTTGAATTCAATCACTTAGAAAATTTGTATCCTTATGATTTTGATTTGATTAAAATAAATAATCAATCCTTTTGGAAATCTGCTGATCTAGATATAAGTACAATACCGAAGTATGTTCAGTAAAATCATCCCAATTATCATACTTCAAGATAGTCACAATTTCATCTTAAATTATTCAATCAATCCATTTCAGATGATACTAATTTTTTGTGGAGATGAAGAATAATGTCTTATGAGTCTACTAGTTTAATTCTCATGTGAATTGGATATCTGGAGAAAAAGCTATAACAAAAAGATCAAAGTATGTTAGACAACAACCCCCTTCAAAAAGCATGGAAGTCGCGATCGTGCACCTGCACGACTGCTACATTCCAGATAGACTCTACATGATTGCAATTCACCATCCCCCTTAGCAAAGTTGCGATCTTGCAGAAGAACGATCACGACACTCTCCTTCTTCACTGAAAATTTTCTTCTTCCGTCATTCTTAAAATCCTCAATTCTTCATCATAATCCATCCTTAATTCATATTCTGTCTTTTTACTCCAATACAATCTCAAAACAATTTCAAATGCAAGCTTATATGGTATTTACCATTAGAACCGAAACTTACACAAGCTTTCTCTCACTACTATAAGTTTGTTTTCATGAGCAATGACAATTCGAAACAAACCTTATATCCTATTTTCCACACCCATTTTAACTTATGTTACACTAACAACTCAAAATTCAAACTTCAAAAACTGTATGCACTATGTTCTTTCTCTCTCTGCTGCTACATTTTTTCCATTCAAAATCAATCCTAGATTTAACACAAAATCGGGCCTATACAATTTTTATACTTTTCTACAGTTGTCTACTTCACTAAGTTTCTCTTTAAGCTATATGCAATCGGTATTACAACATCTACACATTCTACTGTGTAATAATCACTCATTTGAAACCTCTCTCTACTACATAACTCATCTTTCTCATTATTAACACCAAAATTTGCTTCATACACAACTCATGCATGTATTCATTTTCCACACCTAAAACATCACCAAACTCATTCATAGAATTTTGAAACTTAAAACTTTAGTTAACTGATTCTTCAAACAAATTCTAGCTATGACGGTGAAGAGTAAGGTTTCGGTGGATGAGGGAAGAAAACAAAAAGAATATGCAAAAACAAACACTAGGTAGGTTGAAATGTCTACAAGCAAAGAATAACACTAATGTAAGAATCAAGACCAGTATTTTAGTGATGAGCGTTCAGTGATTTTTGAAGAACACTAACAAATTCTAGAAAACAACAAAGCTCTAATGATTTGCCTTTCAAAACCATGTGTTTATGCATGTTACTAACACCTTGCCATGTATCACCATGCATGTGTACCACTTGTCATGCATATAATGCCATTTATCTATTTTTTTCTAATCTAAAATACTCCAAAATTTCCAAAAAAAATCCTAAAATTCCTAAAAATTTTGAAATAATTCCAATAGTCTCGAAATAAAGATTTCACAATTTAATCGCATTTAGAAATCCATTTTACTAGAAAAATGTCAATGAATGCATGCACATTATATTTGATTATGTCAAAATTCAAATGTACATATCAGTAAATATTCAATTATGCAAAGCATACAGTGCACTGAAATTCCTCAATTTTTCTAACCCCTAATATGGGTGTTACATCCCTACTGGCTTGCGATGTCTAAGACTGTCTGAGAGGACAACTGGCTATTTGATGCTCAGTATTGCCAAGAAAAAACATACACCCATAGCCCCCCAACTACCTAGTGATGTACAGAGCAATAAGGGCACTTCAGGGCACCCGAACCTCGGGCCCTAGAGGACCCCCTATGAGAAAGAACCGATGACGAAAAGTTTTGTCGCCTTCCCTGAGTCCCAGATCTTGAGAAAATTTTAGTGCAGAGGAAGCCCCTTCCTGACTTCGTTTACCCAAGAGTGACCTCCTTTACCAAAGCCCCTCCATTGACTTCTTTCTCTCCTGACCATTTCCTGCCTCTTTGTTTTTATTGCAGCTTGTACCAACTGATGGTAAGTCACTTACTGCAATAAAGTAAACGCCGTCAAATGCTCCTTGATGGAGTCATGCAAACCATCCTCAAACTGGTGACATCGAAATTCCTCAGTAAGCACAGATTCCAGGGCATACTTACTAAGTCGATTGAATTCTCGATTATACTTAGCAACTGATAAGTTTCTCTGCTTCAGACTCAGAAATTGCCTCCACTTATCCTTCTGTAAGCCTCTTTAATATATTTTTCTTTGAATTCATAGGTAAAAAATCCTAAATCAAAGGCAGGCATCGATAGTTAAGGACTCATTATAATGATCTTTCACCATTCATAGGTTGTTCCCTGAAGAAGAGAGACAGCATAGTGCACCATCTGCTCTAATAGGCAGCTGATTTTATCCAATACCCTTTTCACCTTCTTAATCCAGAATTTAACTCTCTCTGATTCCTTTAAGGATGTCCAATAAATAACTCAGCTCCATACTTCCTCAGATGATCAATCGGAGGCTTAGGTGTTGTCACCCGATGCAATAGTGTCATCATATCCTATGACAGCTTCACTAAAGCATCTCCCTGAGTTGGAGGAGGAGGTGGCATCTTAGCTTCTTCTCAATTAACCCTAGAGGACCAAATATTGATGGATGTATTTGCTCAAATGATTGCTCTCAGCAACCTCATTAACATCTTTGTGTGATCTTTCCATTATTAATTTTATAGATGAAACTGGGGACACCGCATTAGGCCAAAACATAACTGTTACACTTAAATAGAAGCAGTAGTTAAGTGCTGGTTAAACTAGAATCAACTAAACCATGCTTTGATACCAAAAAGGGTGTCATGACCTAATCCCTCGTAGGAGGATGTGGGAGTGCCAGACTAGACTAATAAATAGAAACAAACAGTATAGTACAGAAACATTTTAAAGCATATAAAAAATTGATTACATGCATTTCTAGAAACTAAAGCAAACATACATTATATTACATGAACTTCATAAAAATTTGTTCCAAAAATGTGAAACCAACCTAAAATAATGGTTATTACAGACTTTACAAACAAAATCAAAATGATACACATCATAAACAAGCCAAAAATCAAGACTCAAAAGTACATCTTGATCGAAACACAACTCAAACTCTGCTAGCCATTACGGTCGACTCATCCTAGTCCTTATAATCCTCGCTCTGAACCTACACAAGGAAAATCCACCATGCTAAGCATACAAATTAGTGAGTAACAACTAGTCTATGTTTAACCACAATAGATACAGAATCAAGTGATAGGATAATCATCTCAACATAATGAATTACAGAAACATAGTATGATTTATTAAAGAAAACACTTTGCATGCTTAATTCAATCACTTTAATGGCATAATAAAATATATAGAATACATAATTAATTTTCAGAATAGGGTGTTAACTCATCAGATCAATTATGATTTGTTTTGTATCAAAACTTATCAAAGATTAAAATATAAAATCATATGACTGTTAATACGTTTACAGGAGCAGGTAATGGGACTTATATAGGAGAGACCCAAGTCTTGACACTTAAGTGTCCAAAAGAGACCAAAGTCTCGACATCGAAGTTTCACAGGAGGACCGAAGTCTCGACACCAAAATGTCTAGGAGAGACCGAAGTCTCAAGACTAAAGTGTCTAGGAGAGACAAAAATCTCTGCACCAAAGTGCCACAGGAGCAGCTGTAAACCTATCTAGGCTTGCCTACTTACCCATAACTAGGACTTAACAGATTCAAAAACATAAATGTCTAAAATTACATACATATATCATTCATTGGTTTCACGCCAAATATTCAAACATATCAATCTGACAGCTTTGCAAATCATTCAATGGATCCAAATCAAGAGCAAACAAAATAGTCAAAATGAAACTATCAAAAATTACTTACTGAATTACTTAATGAACTACTTACAAAATTGACCATCTAAATTACTTACTAAGACTCCTTTTTTTCTTATTGCTTCAAAGTCCCGGCAATATCTGGAAGTGGTCGCTCTATGTGTTCCTCTATAACATTTAACAAAAGCACATATCACTACTGTGCATGATTTGAAACCATTTATGCACATTCATGTATACCGAATATGTATGATGCATGTTCATGAAAAATTTTGGGTTTCTTATCCTTAATCTTGAAACATTATCAATCAGGTGAAACCATACTCAATTTCTCAATCCAGATTTATCTCGCAACCAATTTTCAGGTTCACTTAGCTTAATTATTCTCATCGGGAAGGTGAGTTAGTTTGATAATACTTCCTTCTAGAAAGTTGTTCTCCTATGTCTTAAGTTTCTAATGAAACCAAGATCATTCCATTTAGCTCAGTATACTAAAAGTTATTCTCAAAAGAGTTCAGACTATTCTTAAGCTTCAACATAATTCTTATCTGAAATTCAAATCAGATTCTGCAATTTTTAGAGGCAGAATTAAAGTCCGTTATCTTTCTACAATCTGTATTATTATGATTCTGGTCTAAGCCAAATCAATAATCATCTCATTCTAAGATATACAGATCAAGATATAGTCCAATTACCGAAGTATGTTTATTGAAAATCATCTCAGTTATCATACTTCAACATAGTCACATTTCCATATTAAATTCGTCAACAATCCACTTCAGTGATTATAATTTTTGGTGGGGATGAAAATCAATGTCTTATGAGTCCATTGGTTTAAGAGTCAAGTCATTTAGATGTCAAGTGAAAAAGTTATAATAAAAAGGTCAAAATATGTTTAGGAAATAACCTCCTTTGAATAAATAGGGAAGTTGCAAACGTGCACGTGCACGACTACAATACTCTGGGTGGACTTACGAATCGCGTTCTTCAACCACGATCACGACATCCTTCTTCTTCACCACCATTTTTTCTTCTTCTTTGATTCATTTTCTAGATTTTCTTTCACTTTTACTCATTATAATCAATTAATTAATGCACTAACCATCTTCCCCACTTCCATTTTAGCTCCACAACACACAAAAAGTCCAAATTTCTAGATTCAATAAAAGCATTGAAAATCTAATTCTTGTTCATAAAAATTACCAACTTTTTTGCTCTTTCTTTCTTCCATCTTCATCAATTCTTACTCTTGATTTAAACCATTTCTAACTTATTTTCACAATATATCCACTCCATTCTAACTCACCTTACTCCAAAGAAACTCAAATCAAGATTTAATATACACCTTAGGAATTCGAACTACATGGTCATTTTCTATCACTATTGTGTGTTTTCATTCTTACTACTGTACTTTATTTTCAGACCACAACCAATGTAGAATCTATAGCCTTACGGTTCTTTGCCACAATTTTTTGTATTTAACTAAATCATAATGAACTTCCATTCCCACAATCTCAAATACATAATCTACACATTCTCGATGTCATACCAAGTTTATATAAAACATCTTGGCATTACTGAAATTTTACTACTTAAACTCCTCATGCATGTGCTCCTTTCCAGTACTACAATAACATTATATTCATTTATAAACTATCCAGAAAGCTATAACACAACTTACTTGCTTCTTTATTCAAATCCTAGCAATGACAGCAAAGAACAGGGTTTCGGTGTAGAATACAGAATAAAGCAAAATTGAAGACCAACAAAGCTATAGGATTTTTCCTTTCAAAACCACATGTTTATGTGTTTCCTTAATCCATTGACTTATGGCTCCATTACATGTGAGCCATTTGGCACCCACTTGTAAGTGTTGCATGTCATAATGCCATATGCCTATTTTTCCTAATATCCCAAAAATTTCTACAAAAATTTATAAAATTCCACAAATTCTAAAATATTACTAATAATCTCCAAATAATTTTTTTACCACCAATAATCCACAATTCACGATATAATCTCATTTATAAATCCATTTTACCCAAAAAATGTCAATACATGCATGCATATATTTATTTGTATGTATAAAAAATACATATGCATATTTTAGTGAATAGTCAATATGCGGAGCATATAATGTACTATAATTCCTCAATATTCTAACCCCTAACATGGGGTGTTACATATGGAGTGCTCAAAGATGGTTTGAACATTTCACAGACTTTGTCTTCGGCTTTCTTGGCGACTATTTCAAGGTAGAGTGCATCAGTTTGAGCGACCATCTCTTCCTATGTGAGTTATGGCTTAGGTTGATTAGATTTAGACATGGCTTATGGGAGATGTACTAAGCTCTGATACCGCAATGATGGCATATGTGGTGTGAAACAATGCAAATAGGTTTGGTGAATCAAGTTCTACCTATGGAAGGACATTTTAGGAATATAGGTTTAGAATTTGAAGTTATGGTCTGAGTGAAAGTTATAGGTGTTGGATCAACAAAAAGAAAGCATGCCATATTTGGAGAACAAGTAGATTTCAAAACTTTTTAGAAATCTCAATTGCAGTGGAAGCAATATATCCAATTCATGATGCCAATCTATACATGATATGGTATAAGGTAATATTAAACATAAACAAGATAGTGATATTACCAATCCTTCGCTACATCTTTAATTCCTTGCTACGGTATCCTCTCCTTCTTCTTGTATCTAAAGCCTTTGTTTTTGAATCCTTTTCTTTGTCAATCTATCCTCTCCTTGTTGTTGTATCCTCAACCAATTTGATTTACCACTTGTTCTTCCAGGACGACTTGATTAACAAAATCCTTTAGTGGGAAAGGAGAAGAAATGTTTAGAGGAGATTTTTTTAGAAGAAATGAACCAGAAATAAGACTCTTCTGTTGAAAATTTTGACTCACTCATGCATGAAAGGAGAGAGAGAGAGTCAAACCATGCAAGAACACTTTCTTACACACTCAATTTTAGTTACACATGGAATGGAAGAAGAGAATAGCATCCAATGCATCACTTCTTACTTTAATCAATCATCAAGTAGCCAATAAATGAGACTCTTCTCATTTATCTTTAAGATGACTATATGAAAAGACTATTAACCTAAATATGATGTATCAATTTTGGTTTTGGAAGATGGAAGAAGGAAGATGATCCATTCAATGCATATCTTTCTTTTTTAATCCAATGAATCCTAATAGGTTATATGCCAACAATAAAAGATAACTATTAAACCATTTAATGGTAAGTTCATAACTCCTTTTAATGATGATAAACCATAATAAAGACCATCTTTATTTAGCAATTTAATGTCAAATGTGCAACTGCACATTCAGTTTATTAAAACTAAAATTGTTACTCCTTTTTTTAAAAATTTGTTTTAATATAATTAATCTAATCAATTACATTAAATCAAAGTCTAGCCCATTTCTAAATGAACATTTCTAAATGGCTTCTAATTAACCATTAATTAGTGCAAGCCCAACATTCAATTATGGGCTTCTAAAACCTTCATTTATATTTATTACTTAGCTTGATAACCTTCCTTCAAGCTAAGTGGGGAATCTTATTAGACTTTGATAATTCAAGTTCCATTAAGCCTAGAATTAATTTAATCTCATTAAAATTAATTCTAGCTTATTAACTAAATGTCATTCTACCAAAGACAATTAGTTGAACTCTTGAATTATTAAATATTATGAGAACACACATTTTATGTCCAATTGCAAATTTAGAACCTTATTATAGCCATCCGCACAACAAAGGATAAAATTAACGTTTTGCCCTTTTGTTAGTTTTTTCTGTTGGACCAATGGTGGTTGACAAATTAATTCCACTTATGTTTTGATAATAATAAAATGTATAGAATTGGTTAAGAAATTGTTTCAGGTATTTTGGATTGATATTCAACAAA
>JANKYF010000008.1:42519794-42537434 GCA_029829435.1 Erythroxylum hondense
TGAGCATTTCATATGCATCTTGTTGAATGTGTTTAATTGAGTGAAAAGCATAATTTCTTATGCTTAAGTGAAAGTGTTTTACTTATGCTAAATGTGAAATTGTGATATAATTTGTGATATGAATTGAAGTGTTTCATGAATTGAGTGAATCATCGATGATGGTTACCTCATTGAGTTCACAAAACTCACCAAAATTGTAACGTTATCTTTTCAAGACCTAGAGTAGACTCCTGGCTTCAGAGAGACTTTTCCAACCGTGTAGATTGTGTCTGGCAAGAGACGTCATGGCTCAAAAGTCGGTCAGCTGGGACTTTTGGATGACTAAGATAGATTTGTTACTTTTTCCTATTTCATGTAGTAGTTTTGTACTAGGTTTTTGATTGATGTACAGACAGTAAACGATGATAGACGTGTAAACTTTTGATTTTGATGCAATGAAATGAGGAAAAAGTTAGTTTCAAAATATTGTGGTTTTCTATTAATGCTTTATAGATGAATAATGTTATGAAGCCATGTGAAGTGAATGAGTGATCGAACGTAGCTCACCCTTATCGTAGGATATATACCGGAATGACCTGCGGGTGTCCCGGTGTGTACCCTACGGTAAGGGGGCGCTACATTATGCTATGCACCCAGGAAGTGTGAGGATATATCGAGATTTGAAAGAGCATTTCTGGTAGAAAGGAATGAAAAAAGATGTAGCAAAGTATGCTAAAAGATGCTTAGTGTGCCAGCAGGTTAAGGCTGAACACCAGGCATCATCAGGCAAGCTTAAACCTCTGTCGATTCCGGAATGGAAATGAGAGAAGATTACGATGGATTTCTTAATGAGATTGTCGAGGACTAGCAGGAAGCATGATGTAATATGGGTGATTGTTAATAGGCTAACCAAGTCTGCACATTTCTTACTAATTAAGCAGACAGATACTTTGAATGCCTTGGCCAAGAAATATGTGGATAAAATAATTAGACTTCATGGGATTCCAAACTCTATAGTTTTGGATTGGTTCTTTCATTTAACTAGCCCCATTTCTAAAGAATTTGATTAGTTCTTTCATTTAACTAGTCCCATCAACTTCAATTTTTACTCCAATTGTTCCCCAATTTTCATTGGAACTTGTCAATAAATCCTAAAGTCATTTATCAAAATTTTCACTACCATTTAACAATTGTTTTGCCACTTGACAATTTTCCTAATTCTAAAATGCCCAACAATTGCTAGAAATTTCTCCAAAATTTTCAAAAATTCTAAATCGACAGATACACTTTCCAAATCAATTTTTCAACACATAAAACCACATTTCTCAATATACTCACATATATAAACAATTATACCCGGAAAATGTCAATAAATGCATGTACAATTATTTTTTATAAGCAAAGATTCAATATTCACGTGTATGTGCATATCATGTAATGCATGAGCATGAAATGTGTTTCATAATTTCTCAATAATCTCTCATATTTACTATTTTAGCTTTAACATGGGTAACGGGATGTTACAAGCTTTAGATCTAAGGACAATCAAGGGATGAAAGATAACCAGAGGAGAGTCAAGAACACATCAAGAAGGAAGCAACCTTAAAGAAAAGCAAGAAGTCCAATAATATTCATCAAGAACATCATGATTTTAAGTATCCAAAAGAATGATTTTTTTATTTCTTCTATTCTTTCTTATGTTTTCTTTATTTGAATAATGAACTAGTTGGTATATAAATCTTGATGAGATGAATCCTAGAACATGTTATTTTAGATTGATTTTTTTATTTAACGAAAGATTCTAGTTACTTTGAGAATTAATCATATTTACTTATTATGTTGAATTAAAGTAACAAATGTAGAAGTCAACATTAGATTTCATATATAAGGATTGAAAACATATTTATGATCAGATCAAAAAAAATGAATAATAAGAGTTGCATGAAATTTTGGAGATAAAACAATTTAAATTTTCGAGATTATAGTCAAATCCGTCATGTTCATAGAATGAATTAATGCATTCTTAGGAATTTTGATTACAAAGAGATTTATTTGGACCAACTTAAGGATAAGGGCCCTAAATCTTGAGAAAGAATATAATTGTAAGTTCAAGAAACTAATATTAATTATTAAATCTGGATAAATTCAATAATAGGAAGGAGTAAAGGGGATTCTTTATTTGGATCTAAGTTATTTACTAGTTGTTTATTATTATTATTATTATTATTATTATTATTATTATTATTATTTTAGTTTTGTTAATCTTTTTTAAATCGATCAGTTGTTTTATTAGATTGGATGATAAAAAGATGGTTAGTATTAATAATTGTAGTCCTTATGGAGTTGACACTAGCATTCACTAAAAGTAAGAATAATAAGCATAATTTTCTTAATGATTTCTTTTAATACTATTTTATATTTCAAAATATATAATCAGTATCAAAGGCATAGTAATAAAGTTGTTTGACAATTATTATAAACTTAAAAGGTGCATGTGATAGTATTTAAGGTATAAAGGAGTAAACCGTCAAACTATAAGGGCTTAAGTAAATAAACCCTTGCATATAAATATGTACCCTAATCTTATTATTTATCAACTCAGAAAATTATATGATTTACAGTTCAATGTTATTATTTATTAAGACTTACCTATTAAATTTTGATATATTCTTTTACAATTTAAAAATGAATTTACTAAAATGGCATGTTGATTTTAAAGAAGTATTATTGAAATCAACGGCTGAAAATGTGGCAATAGTTTAAAAAGCAGAAATGCCATTCCAAGCATTTCGTGCCAAGACAAACGCTACCCATTTCAATTAATCTGATTGACAGAGATTGACACAACACCTTCATTTTCCTTGTACTAATTCGTATTATTTTTCATAAAATGAAAGCAGCAAGCAACTGATGTTAGATCTTTCGTCGCACAGCCGGCAAAGCCATGTGATTATAGGATAGAGTAGGGTCCGAGCAAAGGAAATGAATGATGAAGTTTGGTACGAGTTGTTTTCTTCAACAATTACTCTCAATTCACAAAACATTTGTTTGCAGGCACTGACATTTCAATAGCTTCTTAAAAATGTTGCATTTTGGATAACATCTTCTCATGTTCGTTTGTTCTCTTTCAGTACAAATGAATCAATTACTCTCATCCGCTGCAAATTCTTTGTGAGCGAAACCCCTACCACATCCTTTAATCTCGTCCTTCTGCAACAATGAAAAAATTTCTATACTGATTTAGTTGGGTACGGTATCTTGTATGCTGAATCGCAATCAAGCAAATTAGTATTGTATTGTTTGATTTTGACTTCTGTACAATAACATTTATTTGGTTATGAAAAAATATAAAACACTTGTATCCAAGGCAAAATTGTACAGTACATGCATAAGTTACGAATATACATAGATTAGGTAGGACAACCAACATGCAGTTGCTTTGTCCTGTAACCCTAAATTATTCAAACCAAATAATTATGACATCCAAGCACGCACTTCCTGACCTTAGAGCTAGAGGCCTGAGTCTACTGGCTAGCACACGTCAGGAGTTAGCAACTGGAAGAGATTGACATGGAAGTAGCATCTACCCAAACTTATGTCCTTAAATTATTGTATTCTACTATAAAAATCCAATTTCAAGAACATACTGTCCATATAATATACAAGTCCTATTGCTTTCGGTTGTTTATATATATATATATAGAAAAAAGTCCTATTGCTTTAGGTTGTTTCCCACCGTTAGAATCATTACAGGACAAAGACAACGAATTAACAGCAAAACCATATATATGTACCTCAAAATACTAGGTCCCATATGATTACTACAAACCTTTGTAGTAAACAAACTTTTTTTTTCCATGAAAGAATGAATTCAAAACTATTCTTAAAATAACTAATAAGAAGTACTTCTAATTTAATAATCATGTCGCTAATTAAAAAACAAAGTGAATAACAATTAATAAATATAATTTTTTAGAAGGCATATGAGACCTTGCATTTTGAGGTAAATTTGCCGACATTTTTTTCATTTTTTACTGTTTAGTTAGCTAAGTTTGATTATTTTAAAGTAAATAAACATAAGATATTAAACTTAACTAAAAAATTACAATTATGTGCAATTTAACTTCAAATTAATATGCTAATCAAAATTCAAGATGCCTCTCTAAGAGACTAGAAAAGAATAAGAAGTAAATGAAAGGTATAGGTTAGTATGTTGGCAAAATTTGAATGATTGATGTTTGTGGTTAAATTGATTCGATAAAGTTTGATGTCATTATTTCATTATAGCATGTTGCACGAATGTATTCTTATGTGTTTATTTTTGGTTTGTTTAAGTTTGCGTTTTTGTTTTTGCTTGAGGGCAAGCACAAGTTTAAGTGTGGAGATGTTGACAGGTGTAATCTATGCTATGTTTTGATAGGTGTTTTAGTGTATTTTTAGATGTTTATTAGATAATTATCATATGTATAGGTTTAGAATTGTGTAAATGTGAGTGTTTGTTTATATTCCAAGTTTAGGTGTTTGATGTGTTTGTTAGTGTCAGAAATTAGATAATTGAAGAACAAAGATGATGGACATGCATGGGGCTGCATAGAAGGGTCACAATCGTGACAGAAAAGAATTTTCCAAGTTCACGATCATGGCAAAGAGAAACTTCCCAAAGTCACAATCATGACAAAGAGAAACTTCCTCGAGTCACGATTGTGACTCGTATGTCATAATCATGATAAACACTTCCCAAGCACAAGTTTTTTTCATCTATTTTAGGGTTTGGGGGAATTTTTGCAGCCGACTGAAGTGGGAAAGCCATAGTTACACCCCCAAGACCATAAATATTTAAGAACGTGAAACACACCCAAAAACTCAAGAGCCAACACACCAAAGTGGATCAAATGTGGGAGATTAAGAAGAACGTCCAAGAATTCCAACATTCCGAATAAAGACCTAAATAGAGTTTTTATTCTTTTCCTTTAGTTATTTCATCAATCTTGATGTGTAATTTGAATTCCAAGATGCTTAATATGTTCATGAGTTTCTAAATTTCATATTAGGATAATTTATTTTTTGACTTTGATTATTATTGATTCAATACATATTATGATGTTTATGAAAATTATGCATGCTTATATTTAACAACAAATCGAGAGAGTGAGTTAAAAGTAATCAGATTAGATTGAGAAACTAAAGTTAGCAGTTTAACAGTCCATAATTATCAAATTAATAATCATTCGAAGAGAGATCTTATATGAGAAATAATTATCCAATAGATAACTTCATATCTAATTAAAAATGTAAGGAAAGCTTAAAGTTTTATAAATCGAGAGGTTGCAAATATGGAATTTTTGGATTCAGTTAAGGTTAATTGATTAAGTTTTGAGAGAGAGAGTAATCAATACATTAGGAAATCTAGGGTCAACACATAATTGTATCAATAATAGTTAAGGAAACAAAATAAATAAAGAGTAAGCTATAGGCATTCATCCTTGATCAAACCCTAAATTAATTGGCAGCTTCTTATTTGCGTATTTGCTTTATTTTATTTTTTAATTTTTGTTATTTACTTTTATAAATTTCATAATACCATAGACAAAGTTAAGCTCAAACTTGTTTTTGCGTAATCCTTGTGGGAACTATAACCTTATATACTACAAGATACAATTAACTTACTTGCAGTGTATTAAGGGTTTTATTATATATAAAACTTGCTCAATAAGTTTTTGGCATTGTTGCTAGAGATTTAGCTTAGGACTATTTGAATTCCTTTGATCTTAGAAATTTCATTTATCATTCTTGTGTCTTTATGACTGCATGAACACAATAACTACTTGGATTTCAAGCAAGATAGAAGACACTTCAGCACTGCGAGATGCCAAGAAGAGATCAAAGAATGAGGGTGGAAGAATATAATCAAAGAGACCAGCAACGAACCATAATGGATTTCAAGTGACTAATGTTTAATGTTGCACATCAAGGCATCACTCGACTACTATTGAAAGCAACATTATTTGAGATCAAGCCAGCATTGTTGAATATGCTATAAATTAATTAGCAGTTCTATAGGTTAGCTAATGGCTATCCTAATGTTCATCTAGTAAACTTTCTAGAAATATGTGATATCGTCTGATATAATGGAATGTTAGAAGATTATGTTAGGATGAGGCCTATTCCCTTCACACTAAAGGATAAATTCGAAGTATGGTATCACTCTTTAAACCCAAAAACATCACATCATGGGAGCAGTTGGTGTGTGCTTTCTTAGAAAAGTTGTTCCCTTTGATGAATACGACAAGGTTGATAAAGGAGATTACAAATTTCCAACAAAATGATGAGTAGTCATTATATGAAGTGTAGGAATGTTACAAGGATTTGCAGAGGAGATGTCCTCACCATAACTTACCCAAAGAATTCCTATTTCAAACTTTCCACAATGAATTTAATCCACCTATAAGGGGAACCATAGATGTAGCTTCTGAAGGATCTCTAATGCAAAAGACAATTGAGGAAGAAGAAAACTTGCTAGAAGAGATGACAAATAATGGTTGTATTTGGAAGTTGGATAGAACCAAACAACAAGTGACTTTCTAAGACCAAAAGGGAGTCCTTGTTGTTGATTCATCAATAGCAATGCAGACTGAGATTGACAACTTAACAACTTGAAAGCCTCTTCAACTGCTCCAATTAAAGCAATTCAACATGGATGCAAATTATGATAAGATAATTATGTTATCATTGATTACTTCTTAAAACAAAATAATAATACGAAGCAACTCAACTGTGTAGGCACACAATTTGGTCTATGAGGAGGAAACAACCCTTAATCTAACACATACAATCCTCGGTGGAGGAACCACCCAAATTTTTCTTAGTTGAATAATGTGAGTAATCAGCTGAGAAATCAAGGTCTACCATTGATTGTTTTGCAAGCTTTACAATTTATAGCCTTCAAAATACCGTGAGTGCATAAGTTGTGATTTGTAGTATGTGAAGGGTCAATCCCACGAGGAAGGTGAACTAATCTAATCCTATGTTATCCAAGGCTTGGAAAATTTAATAAAATGAAAATAAAAATTGCAAAGAAAAGTAAATATAGGAAAATGATTATCAAGAAATTAATTCGCAAGTTTAACACAAAAAGAAATTGAAATTGAGCTACATAAAAGTCACAACTGAAATTAACCAAGAAGAGTGACCAAATTATGAGCGGAGCGGGGGTGAGGGCGGAAGGGATTTTCCCTATCATCAATGCTAATATAGTCAATTATGTGTTATTGTGGTGTCAGTTCTAAACTATCGTAGGTGGATTACTCTCTCTCCAGTTATGAACCCTAAATCATAAACCCTAATTGAATTATAGAACTTACAATCTCTCAATTAACAAAAGACCCATAACTCTAAATAGATCTTACACCCTATAATAAACTATTGAGTCTCACAAAGGATCTCTCTCCACCCAATAATTGATATGATTAATCACGTGGTCTATTGGATCACTTAACTCTAATTAATCCAACCTAATCATTTTTATCTAGTTCACCCTCTCGATTTATTACAGAAATATGCAAATACCATAATTAATCACAATATCCAATCACAATAGCACACAAATAACTATATTACCATTGAATCAAGTTCAAATCCTGAAGGAAAATTTAGAACATCATCAACAATCCAATATTCATCATCATACAATCCATCATTATCTCAAAAATTAAATGAACGAAAATAAAGATAGAAAGGAGAAAGAACTTGGATCAAATAACTTGGGAAGGTAGCAACGTCAAAAGACTAGCTTCCTCTCTCCTCTTCTTCCTCTTCTTTCTCTTCTTCTTCTCTTCCTTAAAGCTTTCCCAAAAATGGCAAAAGTGGAGGCTTCTCTTCTATCTTCTTCTTTTTTTTCTTTATAGTCTTTTCTAATTAGGGCAAATGTAGGGCTTTCTTCATGCCTAAAATGTCTAAAATATCCCTAAAAAATGAAGTTCGGAAAGTTAGATCACACAGTCTATTATGCAGGGCATGATCGTGGTATACTACTGGCCATGATCATGGCCCCCTGCTTGACCTTTTGTTATGAACGTGGCATACTGGTCATGATCGTGGCATACTGGCCATGATCCATGGCCCCCTGCTTGGCCTTTTGTTATGAACGTGGCATACTGGCCATGATCGTGGCATACTGGCCATGATCTTGGCCAGTCCTCCATGCTTCTATCATGATCATGGTATATTAGCCAAGATCGTGGCTCTTTATTTGGTTTGGATCTCCTCTGAAACTCCTATGTTCTTCGATATTAACCTTAAAACTAACAAACTCATCAAATACAGAACTTTGAAGCTCAAAAGCATGCTCTAACCCATAAAACACTTAAAACACAAATATTTAACTAACTAACACAATTATAATCTAAACAGATTAAATTTAACCACTAAACACATCCTAAACTACCCACAAAACATAATGCAATCTACGATTATCATCTACCTTGATTTCAATAAGAGAATTCCAATGCCAATGACTTGAAATTAGACAAGATTATGGACAGAATCGTAAGTATAGAAGGGAAGTTTGAATAGGTAGCTAAAAACCATGCGACTTCTATTCATAACTTGGAGGTTCAAATGGGACAACTGGCGAAGGCATTTTTTAGAAAAAGTTTAAGGAGTCTCCCGAGTAATATAAAGCAAACCCAAAAGAGCAACTCAAGGCAATCACACTTATAAGTGAGAAAGAGCTTAAGCAACCAACAGAGAAACAAGTTGTGACCCATCTAGTAGAGGATCAAGAAATGAAGAAAAGAGTGAGTACCTTCTTTACATTTCCCCTTTGCCATATCCACCCAAGATCCCATTCCCCTAACAATTATAAAAGAACAAATTGGATGCACAATTTGTAAAGTTTGCGGAGGAGTTGAAGACTTTTCAAATTAATTTATTTTTTATAGAGACATTGGGATGTATAACTAAGTATGCTAAGTTTTAGAAAGAGATATTATCAAAGAATCAGACTCAGGAAGATAACCAAATAATAACATTAACTGGAAGTTATAACTCCATTATCACCAGTCGTATGCCTTCCAAGCTGAAGGATCCAGGGAGGTTCATAATACCTGGTGTGGTTGGTGAATTCTAGTTAGCAAAGTATTCATGAAACTTAGGCGCAAGTGTAAATATTATGCCTTTATCGATATGAAAATTGGGACTAGGCAAGGTAAAGCCAGCTTCAATACTTATTCAATTGGTGGATTAATCAATTAAGAGACTGGATGGGGTGGTGGAATATGTTTTAATGTAGTTTGATAAGTTCATTATCCATGTGGACTTCATTGTCTTAAATTTTGAAAAGGATAGGAACTGCCCATTAATTCTTAGATGGTCTTTCATAAACACTGTGAAAGCATTAATAGATGTTCATAAAGGCAAACTAACACTTCAAATTGATGAAGATCAAGTGGATTTCAACATGAACAAAGTCTTGAAATCTAAAAGAAAGAAACTCTTGTTTGAAGATTGATAATATAAATGAATGTATTAAAGAGTAAGAGGAGAGCTACTTTGAAGAAGTTAAATTTGGGAAGCTGAGACGAATAAGCTGAGAAGGTGAATGAAGCTGAGTCTAAGGAAGAAACTAAAACAGAGAAGTCGGATGCTCAAATAAATCAAGATCTATTAGTAAGAACCAAAGCACCAACACCACCCTCTATTGAGAAACCACCAACTCCAAAACTTAAGCCTTTATACACACACTTTAGATATACCTTTCGAGGTGAGGGCCAAACTCTACCCATCATTATTTGCAATCAGCTGGATAGGGAACAAAAGAGTAGGGTGGTAAAGATCATAAGTAAATGGATGAAGACCATAAGATGGCAGAGATTTGACATACATGGTATAAACCCAAACAATGTCATTTATAGGATAAACCTCGAGGAAGGGAGTAGAGTGATAAGGGAATGTCAATGAAGGTTAAACCCTCATATGAATGAAGTGATCAAAAAGGAAGTAGTTAAGCTTTTAGAAACAAGTATCATATACTGTACATCAGATAGCAAATGGGTTAATCCGGCACAATGTATACCTAAAAAGGGTAGAATGATAATAATGGAGAGTAAAAGTAGAGAGCTTATTTCCATAAGAATAGTCATAGGATGAAGCGTCTATATTGACTATCACAAACTCAAAAAAAATGACTAAAAAGGACCACTTTCCTCTTCTATTCATAAATTAATTAATAAAAAGGATGGTTGGCCATTCATTATACTGCATCCTGGATGGTTACTCAAGATACAATCAGATTTGTATCAATCTAGAGGACTAAAAAAAGACCACATTTACATGTCTTTATGGAACACTTGTGTATGGAAGGATGCATTTCATGTTATGCAATACCCTAGTTACGTTTTAAAGGTGCATGATGTTTATCTTTACAGATATGATAAAGGACGTTATGGAAGTCTTTATGGATGATTTTTTAGTCTTTGGAGGCTTTTTTGAGTAGTGCCTAAAAAATTTGGATATAGTACTCCAAAGATGGGAAGAATCACATTTAATTTTACTCTGGGAGAAGTTTCACTTCATAGTGTGTGAGCCATAGGATTGATTTGAAAAGAGCAAAGATAAGGGTCATAGAGAAGCTTCCACACCCATTAATATCAAAGGTGTGCGAGAATTTCTAGGTCATGCAGTATTTTATCATCAATTTATTAAGGACTTATCACTAATTGCAAGACCTCTGACAAACCTACTAGTAAACGACATGCCTTTTAATTTTGATGATAATTGTTTATCTACATTTAATCGACTAAAGGAGTCGCTGATAATAGTGACAATATTAACATCACCAAATCGGTCATTGCCATTACAAGTTATGTGTAATGGTAGTGATAAGGTTGTGGGTTACATGTTGGGTCAAAAGAAGGGTAAAAAGTTACACACAATATATCATGCAAGCGAGACATTAACTGGAGCCTAACTAAATTATACCACTACTAAGAAGGAGTTTCTAGCAGTGTATTTGCATGTGATAAGTTTCATTCATATCTCTTGGGCTCTAAGGTGATCATTTTTATAGATCATGTTATGCTTAAGTATCCTTTCCCCAAAAAGGATGTAAAACTAAGGCCTATTTGATGGGTACTCTTATTACAAGCATTTGACATTGAGATCAAAGATAAGAAGGGAGCAAAGAATATGGTAGCTGACCACTTACCACATCTTGATGGGGGGGAAATTAGTCAAATAGATGATATTAACAAGATATTCCCTGATGAATAATGTTACTTGACCACCTTATGGCACCATGATAGGTAGATATAGAGAACTTTGTTATAAGTGGTATGCTTCCTTCAAATTTATCGTATCAGTAGAAAAAGTGATTCTTATCTAAGTGTAAACATTATCTATGGGATGACTCAATCTTATATCGAACATGTTTTGACAAGCTAATAAGGAAATGTGTTCCAGAGGAGGAGATGTCAAATATATTGACGCAGTGTCACAAAGCTATGTACGCTGGGCATTATGGAGCAAACAAGATGATGGTGCAAGTGCTAGAATGTGGATTTTATTAGCTGAATCTGTTTAAGGATGCTAGGGAGTTTATGGCATAATGCAACAGATGTCAAAGAGTGCTAAACATCTCGAAAAGAGATGAGAAGCCCTAATCTAACATTTTAGAAGTTGAAGTTTTTGATGTATGGGTGTTGAATGCAAAACACACTACTAGTCTTACGCTCAAACCCACAAGTATACGGGTCATACTTGAAGTTGAAAGGCAATATCGATCCTACGAGAATTATGCTTAGGCACCATTTAATTCAAGTTGTTCTTTGTTTAAGAAATCGTTTCAATTGAATTTTAAAAGATAAGTAAAATAAAGGCAAATTAAAAGTAAAAGGGAACAATGCAACCCAAACCAAAATTGTAAACTAAGACTAAGAGAAAATCAAGATTAAATATTAGGACTTATCATTAGTGTAACATCCCATCACTGATGGGAAGGATAAAATGATAAATTTGGATTGGGTTGTGAGTGTGTCCACGTATCTCGGCTTATCCATGCATAAAATGGCCTTTATATAGTTATGAATGGTAATTTTTGCAAATGCGCATGATTGTACATACAATAGTGATAATTCCCGGCATATGTGTCTATAAGTGTATTTTTTGTGAAAAATGTGACTTATGTGTTTGAAAAATTGAATTGAAGTGATTTATGTGTTTTCTACATAAAATGGCTAAGTGAGTACCGATGAGATTTCTGATACTAAAAATGACTGTCCAATTGACACTACAAATAAAAGGCATGATTTAGGAATTTTTATCATGAGCCATTGAAATTTGGAGAGGTTTATGAAAGTCAAAGTAAATGAATTGAGTGAAATGGAAATTGATAGGCATGAAAGAAACAATGAAAGCGTGTGAATCTGAAAGAATTGAATTTCAATTCAGTCCCTAAGAGTTTTAAATTTCTGAATTGAAGTCGGAAAGTTAAAAGAATATGTATAAGGGCAATTTGGGCATGACACATAAGATTTTAAGGCTTAAGGTTTAAAGGAAGGGGTAGAATGGACTTTTCACCCTTCTTAAGGGTATAAAAAGATAAGATTAGGGTTTTTGCTTGAAAAAAAGAGGAGGAAGCCATGGAAGAAGAAGAAGAGAAGAGAAAGGCTTGGGTTTTTGAGGAAATCATGAAGAGTTTAAAGATTTTAAAGCCAAATCAAGTAAGTATAAGTATTATTTTCTCTTGATTCGGTGAATGATTCATGTTTTGAGTGTTAAAAGTTAAAGAATGGGTTACCTATATGTTGGGTTTGTAGGGTTTTCGATCATGATGAATTTTGATGTTTTGTGAATGATATTGGTTTGAAATGAGTTGGAAAATGAAGTATAAGTGATGTTTTGGTATTAAGATGAGTTATGTTTTGAAAGATGGGAAGAATTGGATTGAAAAATGTTGAAAAATTAGGTTTCGGGAGGCATTGGGGCTCGCACGTCTCGGCGCATGCAAGCGTGCACGCCGAGGTGCGCGCATGTGCCCACGACGCGGCGTGTGCGAACGCCCTCGTTGCAGCAAGCTTTTGGATGGAAGTTTTGGTTTTTAAACCATAACTTTTTATACCGATATTCAAATAAGGTGATTTTTGATTTGGTGTAAACTAGAGACATGGGGCTACAAGTTTTATGAAGAAAAGAAGTTTTAATTCAGTTTATAAAAGTTCTCAATTTTTTTGGATGAAAGTTGAGTATAAAATATAGTTTCGACATAAAGATAATCCGTATTTATTTGGAGAATAACTTTCAGAATTTTCTGAAACAAATTGAATGATTTTAGTGTCTAACGAGTTTCTGATTTTTTAGGAAAGGCTGTGACGGGAATTTTTGGGATAGTGCCGGGAATGTCACGAAAGTGCATAGTACATATCTTTGAATTGCTACATGTGCATTATTAAATATTTCTGATTGGACAATGTGTAAAATACGAGTGTTTGACTTGTGATAGAGGCGCATTTGGAATGTCAGCCCACCGACGTTGCCGAGACTTCCAGGAATTAGCGCGGAAGCTACTGTGAGTGACCTAGATGGTTCTCAATCATTATTTGTTTATAATTATGCACTCATAACTTTGTGGAGGTTAATGGTGAGCTTGTGCGTTATTGTGACTGGATTCCGGACCGAAAGTGTTCGATGTATTGGGAGATATGACATAGAAGTGCGGTTGTCTGAGAATTTGGGACCTCTGTGTTTTACATGTGATTCAATGTGATCGTGACTTTAATATGATTAGTTGTGAACTACTTGTTTAATGTGTTAAGTTGGGATTGATTGTGATATTAACATTGCTTCATTGTGACATATGCATTCCATGTATGAATGCATGATCAGTTAATGACAGTTGTGACCGGAGCAGCCACTGAGAGCTTAAAGTTCAACGTATTTGGGGCCTCGAGCCCACAGTGATTCAGAACCTCAGGCTCAACGACTAATGTGCCCTTTTTGGGACAGTTCAGGCGCTCGGTCATAACATCGAAATAAATTGGAAAAGGGTTACATGCGCATGTCATATGCATCTGAATATCCCGTTAGGCAACGGTCGTATAGCGACCGCTAGTAAGCGAGAGAAGAGGTCGGGATCAGTTGCGTCTGCATTAGTGTCTGATCATGTTTTTCTGAATTTCTATTTAATTGATTGGGTCAATTTGTAAAGGCATCGGACTAAATAATTGTGTATGTATAAGAGGGCCCTCGTGGTCATTGTATTTGCCGGTCTTGTTGTAAATTGTTTTCCGCATAATATTTGTATACACTGTATGTGTTGGTTTAAAAAAAATTATACTGAGATTTGACTGAGTTTTGTAGTACGCCACCCTCGCAGGGCACGGACTCGGATATCACCATCGATGTCGGGTTCGGGTCTTACGGGAGCGGGGTGTTACATTTAGGTGGTATCAGAGCCCAGAAGTACGAACTTACATGAGCACTTTCTGAAAATATAGGTCAAATTGCATATATTAAAATCATGTCATAGCAGACCGTGGCAACTGATCCCTAGTCTGAGTCGCATGGGTATGAGTCATACGCATGAACATGGGTTAAGTGTTTAAGTGTGAGAAAAGAAATGATATGTCAGCATATGAGTCAATGTGGATTATGGGCAATTGAGAATGGGAAAAGAAAAATGGTTAATGATATTCATATTGTACTGTGGTAATAAACCCTCGAATGTGATATGAATGTGAAGACATTGGCATGGGCTGATCTAGGAAAGAAGTGATATCAAATTGAATAGTGAGACTTAAAGTGTATTAAATCGGGTTGAAAGAAAACGAAATTTGAGATAGCCTGGAGAGGTCAAATTTGGACATGAGAAGGATATCGGTATAAAGTGATAAGAGTTACGATTTAGCATAAGAATATGTATATGTTTGATCAAAAGCTCAGGGATGATTAGGCAATTATGATTCAGATGTGTATGTCCGATTAAATGGGATAATTGGAAATGAGAAAAAGGCATAAATAGATTCACTGTATTTGTGTTGATGTGAGTGTTATGGAATATATTGTATCGTAAGTGAAGATATTGTTAGGAAGAAGCGGTAAAGGTGAGATTAAAGTGTACAAGCCGGTTAAAAGAAATAATTCAATTGGACGTGGATTTGAAATGTGATAAAAGTTATGATATAACGTAATATTTTGTCTGTGAGAATGAGATTGCATTCCTTGATGCTTCTGCATTTATAATTTTGAATGGATTGAGAATATACATATGGATGAGGAAATGATAGGAACATGATTTTATAAGTGATGAAACGTGATACATGATGTGTTACTATGGAGACAATTAAATATGCGCTTCGGTTTGAATTGTATTTATACATGCGCTTATGAAAAAGATGATAACTCATAGAAGAAGAGTGAATGCACTCAAGTAAATGATTGGAAATGTGATATAAACATATCTCTAGATAAGATGGAAGGATTTTGGATGGGATCTACCGGATTTTAGAGTATAAAAAAAATTGTTTAATGCTTCACTGAATCTAAGTATTGAGGATTCATTGACCAGAGAAGTCATGATATGAATTGATCTTATAAAGATAATATGAAATGTCGAAAGTGATTTACTTGAAGTATTAAGAATGACCAATAAGTACTTATGGGCAATAGGTGATTGACAAGGAGTTAGAAATACTATTGAGGTTGGTACCAAGAAATTACTGCGATAGGGTCAGGAAGCCAGGTAATTTTAGTTGTGATTAATGAAGGCAGGCTTTCCATGACCAGTAGCTGAGATCATAAGTTCTTCTATTGAGCCAATAATGGATTTTGGAAATTCTTCCGTCGTCCAGAGGTCAAAAGCCCCTCATGGGAGTGTGTATATAGTTTTGTTGATGTAATGTATCCAGCTATTTAAGAGGATTTCAGCAATACAAAGAGATAGTCTTGATAATGTGAGGCGAAATTTGGACCACATCAGAGACTGTGGAAATATGTTTGTAAACCATAAAAAGTACCTCTGATGGTGGATTTTCCAACACAAGAAGTTATGTTTGTAGATAGATTGAAATGTGGGGACCAATAGATAAAAATGAATAGACATTGGCATAAATCAATATGGAATCATCGGGAAATTGGAAGAACTACTGAATTCTGTCGAGAAAAAGGAAATTCAATGACAAATAGAGGATAGCAAGTGATAATACTACTGTATTGAGGGATTAGTTACTCAAGGATTTACAAGAACTAAATATGAGCACAATGAGTTTGAGGTTATATCTATTGGCGTTAACAAGCAACATGATATCAATGAGAGACTATGATTATATTGAAAAAGTATGCGCAATATATATAAGCTGCATTAATGGAGATAGTAAAAAGAACTTTTGAGGAATTCGCGATTTTGCTGTCTAGGACAAAGTTCCCATGAGAGATTAAGATACAATCTATTGCAATAGTAAATTGATTTTGTGTACTTAAGGACAATTTTAGTCTTATGAGTTGAATTTGGATATATGTCTTGAAAGATGCTATACCAGTGATGGCTTTGAAGGTTTGAAATTTTGAGTTACTTATAAATAGACAGATTAGTAGAGATTAACGAAAGAAGGGAATTGGAAAAGATTGAAGGATTGTGTAGAGTGACCTGTCCTAATAAAGTTAGTGTTCAAATCAACAATATCAAATAGAGCATGGCATAGCAGAGTACCACATATGTGGAAATTGGATTACTCAATCAAGTGCAATAAAGTGGTATAGTGACGGATAAAAGTGGAGCAAAAAGGAAAATTTACCAATTATGGAAAAGTAATATCAGTTTTGCAAAAAAGGAATTAGGAAAGCCCAAATTGTGGATTTGAGGATCTTAATGACATAAAATATGTGTACTACCTAATAAAGAGAGGTCCTAGTAAGTGGACCTCAAAAGAGTAATTGGCGGCTAAGAATGTCGACCTGAGTAATTATATGTTTGAGTTCCTTGTAACCTGGACTATGGGATAAAGGTATAAGGCATTTACGTTTGGAATATTTCAGCATATAATGTATAGTGAAAAGTGACTACAGGAAAAAAAATATTCATTTTCTTGGTGAGACAACAAAAAGAGTTGAAATTTGGGATACCATTAGTGAGTGTAGTAGTGGGTGAAATGATTTTAAAATCTGAATAAAGTGGTTTTGAAAGACAAATGGATTTTGGTGGACTACATAGAAGTAGTGACTATATGGAGAAAGATGTGAATGTTCAGAGTTACACCGATGAGTAGATTGATAAGATACAAGGTAATAAGGGAAACTAGGTGTGACATAAAGTGGTTCATATTAAATGATGACAAAAATGGGACTATGGTTTTATAAGTGATTTTATGGTTAGGATTGTTTTAATCCATTATATAGGGTGTTGAAACTGGAAGTAATGAATCAAACATTCTGAAACTCATCAAGGGCATAATTGAAGAAGTATGATATCGAAACAGAGAATTGAGAGACCTATTGATAACATCAATTGGGATGTTATAAAGGAAACATCCAATAGAATGATGATATAAGAAATAAAAGAGTGTATGAGACACCTACCTTATTCAGTGTCAAAATGAATTTCGAGGACGAAATTTTTATTAGGAGGGGAGAATTGTAACATCCCATCACCGATGGGAAGGATAAAATAGTAAA
>JANKYF010000008.1:42665518-42675571 GCA_029829435.1 Erythroxylum hondense
AGAAAATAAGCTACTAAGTGGATCCTTTGAGTAAGATGCTTATCCCATCGTCGATCAATAATATCTATATAAGGCTTGTATAATCTCTCATTCCCTTTAAAAAGATCTGTAATTGTTTTGCGAGCTCTATACATACCATCATATATATACCCCAAAGATGGCTTCTCATCTGAGTCAACAATCCTCAACAGCCTTATAAGCGGAGCCACAATCTTCACAATGATCAAGCAAGCATCCCAAAATTTATTATCTAGAATAATAGCACAAACTTCTTTTCCTTTTTCACTCTTTGATAATTTATGACTTGAAAAGTGTTTACTTGTCACCAAATTTTGAAGTTGGTGCTTATGTTGATAAATACTTTTCAAAGTAATAAATGTAGTTGCAAACCTGGTAGCAGCGGGACGCACGATCTCAACCCAATCTTCTTGCTTTCTTAACCAAGACAAAAATGTGACATGATTATACACAAAAATTGTGATCTTAGATGCGCGTGAAGCAAGACTAGAAATATGATCCATACCACCAACATCTTTTAAAATAAGATTTATAAGGAAGAACATTAATGTGGACATGCTTCATATGAGTTGTATTTTAACTTGTCACGGAGTAGGAATGCTGAAATGGATTTTGTACTCAAGTTAGTGGATCTCATCGGGGTTTACCATTCTAGGTTAGGAAATGAGCCAATTGTGGAAACTAAGTGGTCTAGAGCTCAACATAGACAGGTGGATTCTTTGCGAAATGCGTACGAGCAAAAAAGGGACAGGATTAGGAAACCACTCTCTTGACACTAAACATTTACTGCTAGAATTGCTGTGGCCCCGTATACAGAAAACGACAAAGTGACTTACGAAGCTACGGTATTCTTGAATGCTCACTTGATTAAATAAAGAAGTTACAGATGGAAAAGTGTCCCGATATATAGCATGCTCAAAAGAGTTAAGTGAGAGGTGAGTGGGATTTCCAAGTTGAAATGAGTTGGCATACCCTTTTACGTAGTGATGTCCACAACAATAACCAAGTCCTGAAATTGCTCGTAGGTCAACATAATAGCAGATGAAGGATCATGCAATTAAAGAAAACTTACCTTGGACAATAAATAATGGTAGGCTACATAGAAGTGGAACTCCCATTAATACAGTAATTAATCAAATATGAAAGAAGATTTTGACCCAAAGAAAGAAAAAAGAAAATACTCATCAAAATCATGTACCCCAAAATGGAAAAATTGGAGATAAGACAATATTGAATATTCTGATGCTCAAACCTTCTCTCTCAGATTTGTTCCATATTAGTTTCTATACTAACTTTAGAGGGTAACTATAACAGTCTACATCACCAACTTGCCTTAAACTTCAGAAAGTGGCACCTACTCAGAGAAAAAGAAACAACAGCAAACCAGATAGCTACGAATTCCAATCTCTCTTCAAGGCCTGTCATTTGGTTCTTTTCTTCGCCTCATTGTAGAGTATTACCCCGAATACAGTAATTGAGTACCCAAACATTCCCATCACTGACACAGGATTTCTAAATATCAAGATTGAGATAACCACTGCAACGGCCCCTTTTGCATTTCCAAGCACCTGCAAAAAGTTGCATGTTCAAAATGCCGTGATATGAAAACTGAAACCATGAACATATACTGGCAATGCACAGAAAAATGTAAGTGGTTCTCCATATTCCTTGCACAGAATGTTGGCTAGCCTCGAAAACAATAGGAAAATTAGCAGAGCAGTTTGACGAAAAATGTACAAACAGTGAAATTTCTGAGTTAAAAGGCAGTTTAAAGTTCACAGTGAGTTTGTTCTACACGATGAAACCAGGCAAGTTTGAATTTTGCATTCCCCAATTCTTGAACAAATACTTTCCTACCCTGTAATTGTAATCAGAAGCAAAATATTTTTACTAAAACATATCAGTATGATACAGTGCATTTTTAATAAGGCAACATGTCATATAAACATCCACAGAAGTAAATGGTAATGCCTTTTGCCTCAATGTTGAAGAACATAGGGCCCTCTTATTGGAGCTAACAATTCATTAGTCACAGACATGGATAGCTTCTCTAAAACAGGAGTTTAACCTAAGCAGTAAAACAAAATTTCACATTTGCAACTTCTATACTTGAACCACAAATATATGCATAAAAAAAGGTGGTAAATACCTGAAGTGTCAATGCACTAGTGTGCTTAGTGACCAGGAAGTTTGTCAAATTCACAAAATAAGCTAGTGACGAATTGAATATCAGATAAAATAAAAATTTTGGATCGTCTCGTCCGAGGGAAACAGTGATTCCAATCACGTCCTTTTCCATAATAAGAGCTGCAGGAAGAAGTATGGCAACAGCTACCGGAGCCATATACATCAAAAGGTTCATGGAATGAAGTCTTTCCCTGAGCAAAAAATGAAAGTAGGAAAATTTGTTCACTCAATTCTAATTATCAGAAAGGATTTCGATGAAAAGCTATTCAACAGAAATGTGAAAAGCCTGCCAATTCAATTGAACATATCATAGAACTTAAAAGTCGAGGTTGAAATAAATATCTGGATGCTTCCTACCCTTCAGAAGAAAGCAGAATTCCTTGAAGCACTGACTTGAGTGCACGAGCTGCAGTAGCACCAATACACATTATAAATCCAAAGAGATGGAAGCTTGGTTCTCCCTTCAGTCACAACATAAAAAAAAAAAGCACGAAATCAGTCATCAGCCTGATGATATCAAATAATGTGACCACCCAAATTCACTTTCGAATTATTTATCCAAGTTAGGTCATGCCACCTAGAAAAAGAAAATCATAAAAGTACGAGTGGCCAATATCTATTGCTCTAAAAAGCACCGAATAGATAAATAAGATAATCATAGCAACTCCTGCCAAAGAAGTCAAGGGATTCGTTCTCTATTACCTAAACAACTCAACGGTCTGAAGACTACACGAACAGGAACTCAATGACAATGACGCGAGTAATAAGTTCCAAAATTATCCTCTTAAAAAAATATGTAAAAACGTCCAAACTCGAGAAACAACGAAATCGTATACAAGAATCTATGCCAAACTTGCTGAAATTTGAATGAGAAAAAAAAGGAAACAGATAATGCAAGACAAAGAAAAAGAAGATAAAAGGAGAATTTACCCCACTAGCGATGACAACGCCACTGACAACAGGAATTAGCGTGACATAGGTGAGCCAACCCTCCCTTTTCTTTGTCATCAAATGAGCGAAAACCGCCGTGAAAAACGGCGTGGTGGCTCCAACAGCTTGGTTAAAGGACACCGGAAGATACTTAAGCGACACATTGCCGGTCACAACCGAACTGCAAAATATGATCCCAAGTGCAGAAATCTTAAGGAACTGCAACCGGGACCTCGGGGACTGTAAAGGCACGATCTTGAGACCGGCAATGCCGACATAACTCAGCATTGAACAAGCCAACATGTGACACAGAGTAAGAAAAATAGGGTACTTGAACCCATAGTTGCTAAGCAAATACTTGTTCAACAACAGCACCCCGATATTCGAGGAGTACCAGGCAGCAATGAGCCCGATCGTGAATACGCGACTCATCTCAGAATTGTCCTTCTTAATCTGTAAAAAGAGTATAAAAGAGTGCTATCAGATCAGAGCTTCGTCCTCTGTTTATCTTATCAGGTAGACACGGTTTCTAAACCCAAAAAAGCCACAAGTTCGCAGCTTTTAAGGCTGACAAAGGATATGAAGACGAAGGGAAAAAGGCAATGCAGGTCTATCCAGAGATTAAATAGAGGTCCTGAGAAAAGGAAGGAGAGAAACAATATCAAAATTGTTGGTTTTAGATGGAATGCCGAATGTTTGCTATTGGATTGAAAAAAGAAAAGAGGGGGGGAGAAGTAACAGCAAAGGAAGAGGGGCTAATATATAGATCACAGAAACTCTCCTCTGTCTAATTTTTACTGCAGGGTTTCATGGATATAGGTTCCGAACCAGGAAACAGAGGCAAAGACACAGATAACTGAGAAGGAGATTTTGAGGAGGTAAACTCGGAGAGAAGAAAGAGTTCTTTTTGTTGTGTGTTTTCGGATTTTTCCGTTAAAAATTTGATGTTTTCCTGGGGTCTCGCAACCTTGTTGGCAAGCGTGTGGTTATGTTAGGTTAGGTTGTCCTTTATTGTGTAAAACCGTCCAAGGGATGTGTGCATAAGCAGTTGATGGGCAAGATACTAACTACTTCTTACCTTAATTTCGGATACGGACTACTGTGTTTCAACTTAAGATGGGGACTACTAAGCAATATGACAGATTATTGGGTTTGTAACGGAGAGAGGAAAAGTAACTCGGAACGGAACTGAGGTGGATAAGAGATAGGTTATCATTACCTTATTACCGGTTATTTATGAGTTTCAGTTTAATTCAAAGTATAATACGATTCAAATAGGACAATAAACAGTAAAGAAGATTTGTTTTATTATACAAAGGATCTTTAGCTTATGGAAATATATTAAACCTGCGGAAACTCTCAATTTAAATTTTAAAAGAACATTCTTTATTAAGTGTAATATGGATTGAAATACTTACTATTAATACTACTTTAATTAGGACTCTAGGAATTCTATTTCAATTTATATCTTTAATGTCATAGGAAAATTCAATCAGTCCTAATCAAATTAGAAATTAACCTTGTAACAAATGCCAACTTCATCCAACTTTGAGTTTTATAATTCAGTTTTACCCTAATTATAATAAAATATACTAAATAATAATACAAAACAAACTAAAGCCCTTAATTACATTTTAATAATGCAAATTGGGCTCCATTTAACTCAAAAACAATACATCTAATTCATCTTAAACGATCTCCTTTTCTTACATCTCCACGATTAATCCTTGTGAAGCTATCTTCATGCATTTGGTTTTTACCCTTTTCGTTGGATCTCCAATTCCTTATAAAGAATCTTAAGAACGCTTAGAAATAAGTGTTAGTACTAATTGATCTCCATCACAAATCACTATCTTGTTAATGCAATTATTCATATTCGATACTTGCTTGGAGAAGATTCTAACACAATATGTTATTATTTTTAATAACACAAGAGTTGTATTTCAAAGGTTATTGGTAAGAAAGTGAATTGTTAAGCATACTCTGGAATTTAGATTTACCTAATCCAAAAAATGTAAAGTTAGTTAGTGATAATGTTTATGAGATAATTTTGAAAAAGGGAATTGATTAGGATTTTGTACCCTATTAGCATTCAAATCGAGCTAATTAGAAATATCACATATCAAACTTTGAGGATATTATCATGTGAATTAGTCGACTCTATTCCACGTAGGCTTTGTTACGTTTTGGCAATGTTCATGCTATGTAATTATTTTGGGTTGAACTAAGTTGTATTAAACCATATAAATTATGTTCATTTATGTATGCCACGCTTAATATTTTATCAGTACATATTTTATATGATCTTTATTTGACAATTATACTTGACTATAATAATTAGTACTCAGTTTTCATATTAATGATGATTGAAAATGTTTTTAATCTTTCAATTTCATAGGTAATTAAAGTCAAATTATTCATTATATATATGTATGACATGACATTAACGGGCATGTATGCTTTTTATTTCTTCTTGTAGAAAAATTAGATTTCAATTAAGCTATTGCATTAAAGAATATTATCGCTGAACTCAACAAAGGTGGGAAATTAAATAACGAAAATTATGAAATTTGGAGTATGAAAATCCAATATGTACTAAATGAACAAGAGGTTTTAAAACCATTAAATATGACGATGAATGTTTATGAGGAAGTCAATTTAGTTCAACACAAAAGGAATCATAATGCTTATCAAATATGGAGGAAGAATTACTTATTAGCTTGTATTACATTACTGAATAGTATAGAAAATATAATGTATGAGTTACGAATATATGAAACTGCTAAGGAAATGTGGTTTACTTTAGCTACATGTTTTAAAGATACCTTATTAACTAAAGTGAGGTCACTCACTATCAAGTTTGACATATATAAGAAGCGATAAGATCCACAAAGCAAAATCATGGAACATAACATTCAAAGTTGAAATAAATATTTAGATGCTTAATATCCTTCAGAAGAAAGAAGAATTCCTTGAAGCACTGACTTAAGTGCACGAGCTGCAGTAGCACTAATACACATTACAAATCCAAAGAGATGGAAGCTTAGTTCTCCCTCAGTCACAACATTAAAAAAAAAAGCATGAAATCAGTCATTAGCCTGATGATATCAAATATTGTGACCACTAAAATTCACTTTCGAATTTTATCCAAGTTAGGTTATGTCACCTAGAAAAAGAAAATCATAAATAGCTTAACTCGTACTACTCAAAAACCAAGTGGCTGATATCTATTACTCTAAAAAGTATCGAAAACATAAATAAGATAATCATAGCAACTCCTACCAATGAAGTAAAGGGATTCGTTCTCTATTACCTAAACAATTCAATGGTTTGAAGACTACATGAACCTGAACTCAATGACTAAGAAACGAGTAATAAATTCCAAAATTATCATTTGAAAAATATGTAATAATGTCCAAACTCAAGAAACAACCAAATCATAAAGAAGAATGTACACCAAACTTCCTGAAATTTGAATGAGAAAAATAAGGAAACAGATAATACAAAACAAAGAAAAAGAAGATGAACTCAATGGCAACAAAACATGAACTCAATAACTAAACAACTCAACGGTCTAAACACTACATGTACATAAACTCAATGACAATGAAACGAGTAACAAGTTCCAAAATTTTCCTTTAAAAAATATGTAAAAAGGTCCAAACTCAACAAACAACCAAATCATATACAAGAATCTATGCCAAACTTCCTGAAATTTCAATGAGAAAAATAAGGAAATAGAAAATGCAAAACAAAGAAAAAGGAGATAAAAGGAGAATTTACCCTACCAATAATGATAGCACCACTGACAATAGAAACTAGCTTCGCATAGGTGAGCCAACCCTCCCTTTTCATTGTCATCAAATAAGTCAAAAGCTGCCATGACAAAAGGCGTGATGGCTCTAATAACTTGGTTAAGGACACCAGAAGATACTTAAGTGACACATTGTCGGTCACAATTGAACTGCAAAATATGATCCCAAGCGCATAAATCTTAAGGAACTGCAACCGATACCTTGGGGCCTATAAAGGCTTGATCTTGAGACCGACAATGCCAACATAATTCAACATTGAACAAGCCAATATGTCACACAAAGTAAGGAAAATAGGGTACTTGAACGGTTGAACCCATAGTTTCTAAGCAAATACTTGT
This sequence comes from Erythroxylum hondense, assembly GCA_029829435.1. Classification (NCBI taxonomy): domain Eukaryota; kingdom Viridiplantae; phylum Streptophyta; class Magnoliopsida; order Malpighiales; family Erythroxylaceae; genus Erythroxylum; species Erythroxylum hondense. Next base: position 42,672,807 of record JANKYF010000008.1, read on the forward strand.
TCAATAACAAAACCCCAATATTTGAGGAGTACTAAGCAGCAATGGGCTCGATCTTGAATACACGACTCATCTCATAATCGTATTTCTTAATTTGTAAAAATGGTATAAAAGAGTGCTTTCATATCATAACTTCGTCCTATGTTTCTCTTATCAGGTTGACATGGTTTCTAAACCCAAATATGCCACAAGTTTGAAGCTTTTAAGGCTAAAAAAGGATATGGATCAGGTTTGATTTATAAGATATAAAGGGAAAAAAGCAATGCTGGGAAAAAACTAAAAAGAAAACAGATGGGATGTGGTGAGGAAGAGCCAAAAGAAAGAAAAGGGTTTTCTTTTCTTATTTGTAATGTATACTGATGAAGAGAGAAAAGTGTTAAAAACATACACCATTCTTGACCTTAACAAATGATTTTATTGAATTAAAACACATTGGATGCATCTTTCTATTTCACAAAGAAAGAACACTCTCTATTGTAGGTTACTCATAAAGAACAAATACTACAAACTCAACTGCGTGCTACCAGAACCATATGCTTATTCTTCATCTAAAACAAGGTTTAAATTGTTCATAATTACAAGAAATGCTTTTAATAATAGCCGAAAAAAACAAAACAAAGGGATGTACAGAGCATAACAAGGAACTGTTTAAATTTATTATTATCCCTACAAAATAAGGATTCACTTTCTAATCACGAAATGGAGATATATCTACAATTAGGTTTCTAGGAGTCAAGTCTAGAAGTAGGTTTATAGTAATTGTCATTAGGATGTGCAATCTTTCTATTTTTAAATATATTCTTGGAGTTTAAGCAGCTCGAATTGTTTTTGGTTACTGGTATAGTTGTTTGTGAGATTCTCCAGTACTCTCTATATCAATTTATTTGCATTCAATAAACAATTGTATTTTTCCTTTCCAAACATATTCTTTATTAACTTCTAGTTCTACCAATTTGGTATCAGAGCTTTACAATTCTACGATGGCCATCGGTACTCGCAAATCTTTTCTTGCACCACAACTACCTCCACGATCAACCAATTCAAACACAACTTTAACATAAACTAATCAGTCTTATGAAATAGTACTCCACTAACTTAATGCTCTTTTGCAACAATTGGTTTCATTAATAGCCCAATTGTAGAGGTTGGATAATCGAATCGAAGAGGTAGGACAACAAAAGTTTCAAAATAGCCGACATATTTTTAGTGGAGAATCTAGTTGACCTCTGAAGAAAATGAATGTTATTATTGAAGAGGAGGAAGCATATGCTGAATGGAAAAATCATCACCCTCGAAGAACCCTTGCAAAGATGGATTTTCTTATATTTGAGAATGGAGATCCATAGGGATGTATTTTGAAAGAAGAAAAATATTTTCGACATTACCAAACCTCGAAAGATCAGAAAGTTGATGTGGCTTCAATGCATTTGGAAGGGGAAGCCTTGAAGGTGTTTTCATGGATCAACAGTAACCGAATCATATATAATTAGGAAGAGTTAGTCAAAATATTATATGAACATTTTGATCCAGCCGAGTTTAGTTTTTCTAAATGGTCTCAAAGAAGAACTTCGATCTGATGTGCATATTTAAAAACCTAGGAATGTATACAGAGCCATGAGCCTAGCCTTAGAATATGAAGCAAAACTTGCAGTAGTAAGGGTATTCACAGAAGTCAAACGGGTGGGCCTAAGTCTTCTTTGGCAACTTGAGGTAATTCTTACTCTCCATACAATACAAACACCTTACCTTCTGTTGTTAGGAACCTGGCAATGAGAAAAAAAGTAGCTAGCTTTGTCCCATGACAACTTATAAGAAAACAACAAATTCAAAAGGATAAAGGCTTATGTTTTCGTTATTTAGTGACAAATTATTTAAAGGCATCATTTATTGTATTTAGATGTATATGATAATGGGATAATTGTACGTTACAAATGAAATTATAATGAGATTATAATTATAAGATTTATATTACATTTATGTATTATTCCTAAATATTCCTAGTCATTGTTCTATAAAGATTGGACATTAATAGAACGCAAAAAGCTTAGCACATGTTTTTGTTTTTTCTTATGAAGAAAGTAGTCGATCTCATAGGCTAACGTATATAAATACTTAAATAAATGTGTAGGTGCTTGTTAGAGAACAAGTTCACTGAGCAGATCCGATATAAGAAATTCATTTAGAACATTACTTGTATGTTTATGAAATTCTCATTGTGATGACTGTATTGAGGTCATCAAAGTTATCTTATATGAGGATTGTTATGTTTTGATACTACTTATGATCTATTTAATAATAGGTTGTTTAATCGGTAGTCATTGGATGTAGCATGAACTATATAGATATAGATGAATGGTCAAGATAGAATTCATCACCCTAAAGTAATTAGGGAGAATGTTTCGTTGTTTTCGATTAGTATTGATTCGAGAAATCTTTGGCCAAAGTGAAATGACGCTTTGTAAATAGTTTACAAATGTCATTAATTGAATCAATAGCTAATGGAAGAAAACTAATATGATTAGACTCAAAATAGAGTAGACATTAATTCCATGCTTTATGTCTAATCGGAACATTGCATGATGAAAGGATTGAATTATACGAAAAAATTATGCACAGAAAGGTTTGTCAAAACCACTTTGACATTCTTAAATATTTGGGTGGTCATGATGCATTGCTAGACATCAATATTGATTTCTGATTATAAACTGTTTTATTAGAGAATTAAAGATAAATTAAAAGAAGTTTTAATTTATCTAATTTTAATTATG
>JANKYF010000008.1:42943876-42956548 GCA_029829435.1 Erythroxylum hondense
AAAAAGAATAATAAAATTTTATTAGGGGAGAGTATGAGAGGAAAGCTATTTCTAAAAATTACTTATTTGTTTTGTTTCTATCTCATGAGCAAGAAATCATGTCCTCCAATTTTGAAAAGAACAAAAATTTATATTTTTATAACCTGAAATCAGAACAAAAATAAATTAAATCAACAACCAAACACTGCAAAGTACCAGATTCTGGTGTTTTATTATATATCTCCGTCGTAGAGTTAAGGTTTCCCATAACAGAAGTTCCTTTCCGCATGCACATCACGTATTGTAGTGTAATTTGGCATTATAAATACAGCTTTAGCCAAGCCAAGCCAAGCCAATAGTTTGTCAGTTGGGTCATTCAATTAAATTTGCAAAAGTATGATTAACTTAAATTATTTATTCAACAATATACATAATAATTGAAATATTTTTTTTTTTAAATGATAATCAATTATGTAGAGAATTAAAGAGGAAACATGTGGGACGTGGCGAGGAAGAGGCAAAGGAAAGAAATGGGTCTTCTTTTCTTACAGGTACCGTATAGTGATGCAAATAGAAAGGTGATAAAAACAATCATCATCCTTGCCCTTAACAAATGATTTGATTGAATAAAAACAAACTGGATGCATCTTTGTGTTTCACAAAGAAAGAACACTCTCCAGTGTAGGCTGCTCATAAACCACAGTTACTACATAATTGCCTGCTACCAGAACCATATGCTTGCTTCCTCATCTAAAACAAGGTTTAACCTGTTCATAATTACAAGAAATGCTTTTAATAATAGCATTAAAAACAAAAACAAAGGGATGTACAGAGCATACCAAAGAACTGCTTACATTCATTATTATCCCCTAAAAATAGGGATTCACTTTCTAATCACGAAATGGAGATAGATCAATATTCATATGGCTCTTTCCCTTGCTCACCCTCTACAAATTATCAACATCATTTCCAAAAACGCCAAACTGTAAACTATTCATTCAAGTCATATATTTCATATATATACACTGAATTCCACAACTTACAGCTATTGCCATGAGCTCTTCCAGCAGTTCCTCTAGATGGCGCAGAGGCTAAAACAGAAATTAACAACTTAATATAACTATTCATAAGCAGATAATTTTTTCAACTTCTTGTCACACCTGAATAACTCACCCATTGTGTTGGACCATCCACTGGGGCATTTAAAGGATTATCATGTACCTAAGCAACCAAAAGAAGCTCTTAGAATATACATCTGGACAGGAAGAATAAGAAAAGTAATAAAAGAGCCCCAGGAAGCAACGATTACAAAACACTGGAAAAGCCATGAACATACACATCTTTTGTTCGCTATGATATTTCTGATAAGCAGGAACCAATGTAGATAGCCAAAAAAACTTCACCAACTTTTAGAAGGGTAACATGCAACTTTATAAGCTTATAAGCCAATGCCCCAACCAAGTGATGAGGGTTATAATATACCTCCATGAAAATTCCGTCCACCCCAACTGCAACTGCTGTCCTTGCAATGCATGGTATTAACTCGCGAAGACCTCCACTAGCAACACCTCCTCCATCCAGCTATAGGAAATGTAGTTAAGAAAAGAAGGGTATGAAAGAAGCCAAAAGCTCAATGGCAAATATTATCAATATGTAATTCCATTTTACAGGCTAAACTATATCATTAAAATCTTATTACTCAGATGACATAATAGTTGATCATTAGTTAGTCAGAAAGCACAAAATTCAAGACACAAACAACACCTTTTTTCCAGCAGGCTGCTGTAGTGAATGTGTAACATCAGCCACCTGCATTGAAACATTTGAAGCAGTGTTAAGGTCTCCCAGATTTCAGTAACTAGATTACAGGAATATGAAGCAAATAGAAAAAAGTTTAAAACATTTATCTGATATGGATCAAATTTTGAAAGTTGGAGCGTAGTCCTCTAGAGATCATTTCAGAAGGCATAGGAAAATGTTGCAATTACAGTACATTTAGTCCTTACTACATGCGCTTTTCTCTCATTCAGTTAAAAATCTAATTCTGAAGAAACCAAAGAAGATAGCCTTGTTGAACTGCGAAAAGATCAGATTTGATGAGTTATTTTCTCCTGGAGAATATATTGTAAAGATATCAATATTGCAGTTTAAATGCTCAGAGATATTAAAATATTATCCTTTTAGAGTGATATCTGGACAAAAGAGTTGCCAATTTATCATTATCAGGAATTATCTTTATGGTCTTTTATTTCTGGGGGATTTGAGTACAAAGTAAGGGACAGCCAATTCAACATAGCAAAAATAGCATCATAAAAAAGGCAGTTATTTTACTTACAACTGGACAATTTGCTTCCCTCATCCATTCTAAATTACGTGGATCGACAATCAAATCATCTACAAGCCAAGGCCCAAAGATAAAATCAGTTCGAACTGGACATAAAAGATATCAATAGTTTAAAAAAAATACTTCTATACAATGCTTTCACCGTTTGTTCTTTGGATATTGATTACAGTTCATTTGAAAGTAAACAAAAGTGAAAAGTTGAGTATAAACATTGAAACCATAATCATTAGAGACAAAATTAGATTTCAATTCCAACTGAATATCAATAGCTCAGAAAAACCATATGCCTCCTCAAGTCCTAACTAGTGTTTATAATGCATAATAAATAGGAAAACAATGTTGACTTCAATTAAAGTGATATCAATATAGCTCCAGAAGACATTAGAAAGATCATAATTTTATTGTGAACTCCAGTCATAATGCAATTGTGAACCATACACCACATATATATACACACAACACAGGGTAGAGGTTGACGAGGAAGATAAAGAAAACCAATGACACAGTACCTACAAATCCATTCATCGTATGGTTTATCACTCATCCTTGAATCATGGGAATCAATCTCAAAGTCAAAGCTCAAATTGATTTGATATATATTTTTTCTTTGGTTGAAATGGATAATTGTTTAATCTTAATGGAGCTGATAGAAAATTGTCAATAGAATTGGCTCGAGCAAATTCAAACTAGATGAGGGTATTCAAACAAGGACAGTGCATGTAATTAAACATTTCTAGAACAGTACAATAATTTCTTAATTGGTAGAATCCTAGTTTCCATCTTAACTAAATTTTCATAGAACGTAGAAACATTTCCCAGGTAAGAATATTCTACCAAATGGTGAATAAGAAAAACAAGAAAATCATAAGGACTTTAAAGATATTAACTTACTATAACCAAACATGGTTCCTCTCTCACAAACCATTACATTTTGATTTCCAGCTAATCGAACCTTCTCGGTAGAATTTAGCATAACCTGTCATTTGTAACACAAGTTTTTATGTTTTATAGGGAATTTCCTGAATGAAATGCTTCCAATCATTCATAGCATAAATAATTCTCAACTGTCTTTGAAACAGAGGGGAAGGCACTCACAGAAGGAGCACAAAATTGGCCCTTTTTTATGTTGATGATTTTTCCAGTCTTAGCAGCCGCTACCAGGAGATCTGTCTGTTTAATTCATAAACCAATAAACAATAAAACAAGGGGGAAGCATGAGAGTAAAGTAAAGAAGGAGACAAACTATCAAAATTAAGAATCAAATCATCCAATTCTCAAGATGGAAGCCTAATTCCTGAGTTAGAACACATTAGCATAACCTGACGACACAAAAATGCTGGGATCTGTATGATATCTGCAACTTGGCCAACTTGTTCGCACTGACCAAATAAAAGAGATTAGAACATAAGTGAAAATGTAATATCTTAATATTGGCATCAATACCCCAATATGAGAAAAAGATGGGGGTCCTGAAATTGAGACAAGACACTGAAGGAGAGAGAATTATAGGTAGGCAGTAATTTTGAATTATTGAAAACAAAGCATAAATGGAATAAAGCATATTTGCCCCAAGAAGGTAGCATGATTTGAATCTTACATAAAAATAGTAGATGGCAAACTTTAGGCCTATTGCGAGTGATACGGTACTAGAGTTCTATCCATCTTAAGATAACAAGACAACGTTACTGGAACGTATAAGAACTTGAAACTTAGATCTATACCATATATTAAGTGTCCACACAAGAATTTGCAAGAAACAGACAATCAGAAATAAGTTCCTACTAGTCAAAGAAGTAAGTTAAGAGAAAATTTAAAAAAATGCCTAAGTGGTTGGATGATGCACAAATGAGCTTATCTACATTAGAAATTAAATAGGACATTTCTCAATAATGCATAGCAAGAGTCCATTAAAGTTGAAGTAATCAAATGCACAATGACAGAGAATGTAAAACATAAGCCTGTTATAGACCAATTTAGGTTGATTTCCAGCCCGCTAGGCAGAGAGTCCATTAAAGTTGAAGTAATCAAATGCACAATGACAGAGAGAAATGATCAAGAACCATGAATGTAACACATAAGCCTGTAATAGACCAATTTAGGATGCTTTCCAGGCCGCCCAAAACTCAAAATCAACCATAGTAGAAAGATCTTAAAAAATACAAACATGCACCAGTCGGGTACCTGAATGGTTTCATGCACATCAGTGACAATAGGAATGTCATAGGCCAATTTCACCTTCTCCAGGATCTACCATGAACAGAAGAAATATGATCATGAGTACCATTTCTGATAATTTGTAGTGGCCATCACCTTTCTTTTCTTTATGTGAATAACCATGATTTAGTACTTGAATTTCAAGTAAGAGTTTTAGTTTCATTTTTTTACATTTCAAAAGTTATAAAATTATCCTGTTATACTTCATGTTTTTTCTCTACAATTATGCATAATAATAACTTAATAGTATACCCTCACAAGCAATATTATTAATTTAGATGAACAAGGTTCAATCACTATGATTTAATCTTATCCTTCTTTTTTTACCTGAATAATCATGATGTAGTACTCGAATTACTAGTAGGAATTTTAGTTTCAATTTCACATTTCAAAAGTTTTTAAATCATTCTGTTATGCTTCAAATTATGCATAATTATAACTTAGCATTATTCCCTCACTAGCATTCTTTCTCACTGAGATGAACAAAGTTTGATTATCATGATGTAACCTTATCCTTCATTTTTATGTGACTAATCATAAAGTAGTACTCCAATTACCAGTAGAATCTTTAGTTTCAATTTCACATTTCAAAAGTTTAAAATGCTTCAAGTTTTCTCCCTCATTTTCATAATAATAACTTAACATTATACACTCACTATCAATCTTTCGCGTGGAGCCTAACCAAGTTCAAATTACGTGCTTGGAAAACAACCATTACAGCCTTTTCAGCTAGTAATGAAACTTTAGAAGAGTCTTTCAGGTCAAATAGAAGGGTAAGTGGTAACAAAATACATATGTAGACAGTCATCAACTTATCACCTATATGTTTAATCATGAATTCAAATTAATGCTTTTGGTTTCAATCTAGAAGAGTTATTATAAGTTGTCTATCCACAGACCATCACAACCTAAAATACTCACCAAAAGAGAATGGGGAAAATAAATGACATAAAAGAAATAAGAGATTTTTTTTAGTATAAGAAAACCTTAACGGGGTAGATTGAGCACCCAGCAGTTAATGCTCATGTTTTTCACGTAAAATCTTCATGAATGGCTTTATCATTTTGTGTTTCAGTTTTCAGGTATTGCTTAACAACTTAATTATTAATTTTTGACATTTTATATTCTTCCAATTTCTATACAACCTCATGTTATGTGAGATCTAAGGTATTACAACATTCGAAACCTTTAAAACAAAATTGCATGAGATAAAGAAAAAAACAGCTAATCCATACCTTCAAACCTTCAGTCAAGCCTGGACCCCGAAAAGATTTTGAGGATGTTCGGTTAGCCTTGTCAAAGCTTGACTTGAAAACCAACGGCAGCCCAAGTCTGCAACAATATCAACTGAAGTTGTCAAAGATCCCCAAGATTAATAAACAAGTAAGTTCAATCACTTCAGGGGAACTTATTTCTACCAAGAGGGCAAACAGAAATTCTTCTCCGTTTCCTTCAACAAACCAAAAGAACCAGCAAGTAAAGAAGAGCAGCACAACTTCATTTGGTAATTTAAAGAAAGATATACAGCGACCAAGCAGAAAAATAAAACTGAAACCTGGAAACCATGCAATAAATGAATGGCTTTACAAAAAACGTAAAACAACGTCAACCGTTACCCCTTTTAACCCAAATGATACCGATCCCTTACTTCCAATTAATCAATTCCATTAGATGAACCAAAGTAAACGCTCGCTGCAAAAGGGAAAAAGGAAACAAACTTGGTAGCGATAGCCTTAACGTGCTTGGCCATTCTGAAAATGTGATCCTCAGATTCAATCACATTGGGTCCAGCCAACAGAAAAAATGGTTCCGCTGCCTTTTAAAACCACAAAATGCAGGCTCTGAGAGATGAAAATGAATCCCAAATGAAAGAGAACAGTACAAAAGTGACCAAAACAAACCTTAAGTTGGTTGTATAACACTGATGGAGAATCCATCTTGGCGAAAGCTGGATAAAATAAAAAGCACACAAGATAGAACTGGTTTTCTGAGTTAAATCTCAAAGAAATGAGACGGGAAGCTAAAGTACAGACCTAGCAATGTAGAATAAGTACCAATGGTAAAAAAGGAAGAAGAAGACACAGGATTCCATACCTTGGTAGTTTTCACCGACGCGGAGAGGAAGAATACCCTCGCTGCTTCTGCCGTCTTAAGAAAACGTCACCGCTTATCAGTTACTTCTGTGCATCACAACGTTGCCGTTTTATGTTTGGTAACCATGGGCACTACGTTGTCGTTTAGTTTATGCTACTTGATTATAGCAATAACACTGTGTTTGGTTGATGTTGCCGTGGGTGGGGGCAGTAGACAGCAACCAAAAAATCCTGCCCCCAGGAGTGTTTGGTGGATGTTGCTGGATTTTTGTCCCCTGTTCCCGGTAGACAGGGACACGAAAATCTGTCCCTCCCAAAAAGGTAGGACAGGGACGCTCTGACGCTGTCTCCTCGACTAAAACCTACCGTTTTCTATCTTTTTCCACTTTTATCCAGCAACCATCTCCAGCGGCGTCTCTTCGTCATCCCCGGCTCCGGCTCCGGCTCTCTGCCTCCCCGACTCCGGCTCTCTTCTTCCCGCACTGGGCTTCTTCATCCCCGACTGAGCTTTGTCTGTGTTGGTTCGCGCACGCTGCTCTTCTCGCCTCCTCTTCGGATCTCTTCGGATCTCTGGTTTCCGAAGACGTTGGTCTCTCCAGGTCGGGTAAGCATTGGTTTTTTCTGGCTTGAAAATGTTGGTTGATGAACCAAACGGACACGAACATGTTTCGCAACCTCTTTCGCGACACTTTCTGAAATTTTGTGAATGTCAGATTTAATTTAATTAAGTTGTGAAACTCGATTCATCTACGGATTTTAAGACAACTATCATCGAAGAGACATTTCCCCCAAGTTTTTGGTTCCCTAGATCACATCTTTGCGAGTAAATGTTGTTAAATTGATTGTGTTCATTCTGCTGGAATGTGTCAATTTTTTCGTTTTCATTGTGATTGTTTTATGCTCACGTTGGTTGATTGTTTATATCATTCATTTCAATTCTTCCAAATCCCTAATACGTAGGTAGATAGTTTATTTGCATTCGTTTTGATTGTGCAGTTGTGTGTGCATATGAACTGGGATCATTTATTTTTGATCCGAACATTGCTAATTGACTGTGTTATGTCCTGAACTCATTTGGATGCTACCTTAAGGCAGCAAATATTAAGAACTGATGTGTACATGACATAATTTCAGAACTGAATATAGTCTTAATGGTAAAACTCAATTTTCAGTGAAATCTCACATTTCTAGTCTCTATTCAAGCTGGAGTTATCAGTATGGTTGATGGCAACTTGCAGTACTTCTAAGCTTTTGGTTATAAATATGCCACTGTACATAATTACATTTATGTGCAAATGTTATTGGATCATTTGCATAACTGCATTACTTCATGCTTTCATAACTTCAAAGCTTTATGTGCAAATGTTACTGGATCATTTGCTTAACTGCATAAGTACATATCTTCATAACTTCATTCTTATGTTGTTTTTGCTTAGGATTCATTGGTGTTGTTGAATGGTGAGAGGGTGCAATCATCTCAGTTGAGTATCTTCAGATTTTGAAACAGGTATTTCACAACTTATGATATTAAGCATCTGCTTGATTTGTAATTGACATAAACCCTTGAATTGTTGGTTGAAGTTGTTAAATTCAAGTTCTGAAATGTACACAAACTCATAACTTGATGTTTTTGGAGCAATACAACATCTGTTACTGAATAAAAGACATAACTTCAGTTTAGGCAGCTACTGCATCAAGTACAAAGAGCATCATATATATATATATATAGACAATTCATAGGAGTTATTGATATCACTACACGGTTTTGAATTACTCATAATGAAGTGAACTCAATAACTACTGAAAATGTCTCTTGACAATCAATTCTCGTATTATGCATGTGTTTTAGTTACAAGGCTTGCCATATATATATAACAAAGCATATATGATGTTGAACTTTCTAAACAAAAGCCATAATACAAAAATTAAGTCAAAAGATCAACAATTGTTAAAGGATTTATCTAACATCAACAAGATTTATGCTAATGACTTCATACAAACATTAAGTAAAAAGATCAACAATTGTTAAAGGATCAAGCATTATGGAAATTTTGTAACCTTCCCCCCTTTAATTGTTTTATCTTGCTCTCACTTCTTTATCTTTTAGATTCCTTGTTATTCCAACAATATGGCATGTTATAGTTATTCCTACTGTTATGTTATAGTTATTCATACTGTATATTCTACTTCTATAGTTGAGAGTGTTGGACTTTGTTGCTTCTTTATAATGTGAAGGAGGCGGTTCCTAAGCCCAAGCTAATTCTTCAAACTTATACTTTTTCTATCTTATACTAATGCAGCATATTACGAGTAGACAATAGTTGAACTAATATTCCTCTTAAATACCTAATTCTAATATCTGAAATGCCTCTCTTGATAAATCCCAGATAATGGTTGCTTAGGTGATGTGCGGCCTTGTATTAGTGAGATACATAAGTTAACCTATAATGCTTCTCATCTTCTTCTTATTATCTTTATTATTACATAATTTGAGGATAATTCTTCTCAATTACCTTTGGGTACACAAAGGTACATGTCTGTTTGCAGATAGTATTTGCACTTACACATGGACTTGGTTGTGATAACAATGTATAAATACTTTGCAGATAGTTTTGATTTACAAACATGGATAAAAGACAACGTGAAGCGATTTTAAAGGCATTGGCTTTTCTTGATGTTTGGAATGGGCAGTTGGAATTAATGAAAGTGGTTATATTGGTAGTGTTGGCAGTATACAGAAGAAAACGGAGGAGGGTTGACAATGAAGTAGTCAGTAGGGCATTGACAATGCCAACAAGGCAAGCCAATATAAATAGAATTTTGCATGAGGGTGATAGGAATAGTCAGTGGGATTTAAGGATGGACTTACATACTTTCAATGTGTTATGTGAAATGCTGCAAACCCATGGTGGGTTGACGAAAACTGGCCATGTGCCTATTGACGAAAAAGTGTTAATCTTCCTACGAATATTAGCGCAAAATGAATCTAATAGAGTACTACAAGTTAGGTTGATGAGATCAGGAGAAACAATAAGTAGGGCCTTCCATAATGTGTTGAAGGCCGTACTAAGACTACAACATCTGTTATATGTCAACCCCATACCAATTCCAAACGATTGCACAGACCCTAAATGGAAATGGTTTAAGGTTAGTAAACTTTCTTAGCTACAACAAATTGTCTAATATAGTATTGTACATAACTAATGATATAACTATGTTTTCCTGGATTTTTGTTCAAAGGGTTGTCTTGGTGCCCTAGATGGGACCTACATAGATATTACGGTACCCCAAGCAGAGAAACCCAGATACAGAGGTCGGAAAGGCAAAATATGCACAAATGTGTTAGGGGTGTGTGATAAGAACTTAAACTTTGTTTATGTTCTTGCGGGGTGGGAGGGTTCAGCATCCGATTCAAGGGTCCTGCACGATGCAGTAACGAGGGACCATGGGCTTCAAGTGCCAAGGGGTATGTTACCTCTCAATACACAACTGCCAAAATTTGGACACATGTTTGATACAAAATATGCACAATAGTAATACTGTCATTTTGTGTATAGGAAATTACTACTTAGTCGATGCTGGCTATACCAACGGTCCTGGATTTCTTGCACCTTTTAGAGGCACAAGATACCACATTCAAGAGTGGGCAAGAGATGGAAGGGCACCTAGAAACCGAGAGGAGCTCTATAATAAGAGACACTCATCTGCTAGAAATGTAATTGAACGTGCGTTTGGCTCACTGAAAAAAAGATGGAAAATCCTAAGAAGTCCATTCTTTTATTCAGCAACCACTCATGTTCACATAATTCTTGCATGCACCTTTCTGCACAACTTTATTAGGTTGCATATGGCAGAAGATCCTGCAGAGCATATTCCTGACGAAGTCGATGATATGCCAATTGGAGAAGATGCTTCCTTGCCTGAAACTGTTGATCGTGTTCAAGCAAGTAATGAATGGAGTCAATGGAGAGAAGAATTAGCCACGAACATGTTTGATGAATGGAGAAGCAATAATTAAAATGTAAACTTCCTTTTAGAGTGTGAGTTCTTAGATTAGTGAATTATGGGATTCATTTCGATAGGCTTTGTATTGTAACTGAATTGAGGGATTGTTTTCATGTCTTTTTTTATTGATGACCTTGATATTTCATAGCATGTTACTGCAAAATCAATATTGTCTTTTTTAATTTGCATCTTGCTATCAAATGATATCTTTTGTTAGAATCATTTGTTGAATGGTTTGGCACGTTGTGGGCGCTTATCTAAGCAAGTTCATTTTTCTGCCTTGGGTTATAATTTCTCTGTTTTATAAGTGTCTAAAATTTTTATTAGAGATATAGTCAAACTTCATGGAGTTACTGTAATTAATGTTTCTGATCGTGATTCGATTTTCATGAGTTTCTTCTAGCAAGAATTGTTCAAGCCGCATGGTACCACTTTCTAAAACTCCAGGCTTATTGTCAATCTTCATTGGCACATAAGAAGTCTAATAAACTAGCTCGTCCATTCTATGGCCCATATCAAGTTTCTTCCTATATCAGGAACGTTGCTTATAGACTTCATCTGCCTCCTAAAGCCAAGATTCATAATGTTTTTCATGTGTCCCTTTTGAAACACTGCCATATTGATCCTCATAGCCAACAGTACCTTTTGCTTGTTGAATTTGTTGGTTTCTAGCCACTTCTAATTCCTAAGGAGGTCTTGGACATCTGTATTCTCAAGCAAAATGGCAAGCTTATTCAAGAAATTTTAATTTGTTGGCAAAATCAGTCAGCAAAAGATGCTACCTGGAACTTGTCCATGAGTTCATCCAAGATTATCCCGCTTTCAACCTTGAGGGCAAGGTTGGTCTTAAAGGGGAGGCTATTGATGCAGGACCAAGGACTGATGGAGGCCTAGCCCAAGAACCACCCACTTCCAGAAAATCCGTTAGGCTTAAGGATTACATTTTAGAATGATAAAAAATGGTAATATGAGCTTCTTTTTTTTTTTTTTTTGAAAATTTAAAAACTTATTGAATTGATCATTTACAGCATTACATCTGGAGAGAAAGGCTCTCCTGCCTCACACAGACCAAAACGACATCAGATGAGTCCATAGCTAACTACCAAACACAATAATATAAAACAACGTTAATAACCAAAGAACGCACAGACGAGGGCGCTTTGTAAACAGGGTAAAAACGTGAGCGTGTCAAATACATGGTAGAGTCTTTTCAATTTTCTGGAACTTTACCGTACACTAGCAGTTCGGAGGAGGAGTGAGGTTGCACTTGGCAGGCAATCCCACGGCAAGCGCAGGATCAATCCCTAGAGAAGGCAACATCAGTGAATTCCTGTAAGAACAGAGGCATGTCAAGTCAGCCGTTGAAATAGCTTGGCAACAATCAGCGGACGGTGGGTCAACCGGGTTAGGTGTGGTCACTGATGGCTTGCAAGCCGTAAGACCATCTTCAGTCATGTTGCATAAGGTCAATGCCCAGGTTGACGATCCCTCGCACAGAGCAACCATAACCACTACCAAAAAGACCAGCCTGAAATTTGCCATCCCCTGTTGCTGTTCTTTTTTAGTGAATCGGACCGAGGGACTCGCTTTTTTATATAGAGCAATGGGTAAGGAGTTGAGCTAAGAGCCACAAGTTCGTGACTCGTGAACGAGTATTGGCAGCATTCCGAATCACGGGGCGCATTACGATGGCCCATTGCTTTCATCCTCGTTGGCCGCTAGCTAAGTTCTAACAGTGTCGTGGCTGAATTGAAACTTGGAAAGACGCGTAGGTATCATCATTTATCTCCCCACAGTAGTGAAGCGTAATCATCTCATCTAGCTAGATGTTTGCGGCTTCTGACAAACATCTATAAATGGGCTGTGAAATGCGCGAGATTCCAAATTCTCGCTACTTTTTGAGAGAAGCTTCTGTTCATTCACATGCTTTCTCTGCTATTCTATCTTTCTGACAAACAAATTTTAAAGTTTTAAATTTTTTCCACGTTTTTCAATTTAATATTTAATTTTAAAAATTTTAATTTAGGGATCAATATT